>CM055104.1:11043018-11228018 GCA_029204225.1 Diphasiastrum complanatum | reverse complement strand
TATGTTTGTTGGAAAGAGATTTTCCAACTTCTTTTTTGGATATACAAGTTCATCTTTTAGTGCATTTCATCGAAGAAGTATCAATTGCAGGACCTGTGCACACGAGATGGATGTTCTACCTTGAGCACTTTATGAAAGTTTTGAAGGGCTTTGTGAGACAAAAGACAAGGCTAGAAGGTAACATTGCAAAAATCTGGCTTGTATAGGAAATCTTTGTATTATATCACCAAAATAATCTCACAATTGCATCCTGCAAGTCCAAAAATGTGGTGTGAAGAAGAAGATAAATGTGTTAAGGGAGAACTACCACAAGGAAATGGTGTGCAAAAGAGACTTTCACCTCAATTAAAGAGAAAATTGACACATTCATATTATATAATTGTGGACAAATGGAGAAGTGGATTTCAAGGTATGAAGAAGCCAAAAAGGAAAGAAACATAACATTGAAACGAAGAAGAAATATCAATCAAAGAAGAAGGAGGACATTGGAGAACGACGAACCTTTGGAGACTTTACCTTCAAAATGCTCTCGTGAATGGGTTTTTGATACGATGCTAAAAGCATCCAAAAATGGAGAAGAAGTGACCAAATTAGAATGGAAATTTGTTTGTGGATGTGGATGGAAGATTAGTGTAATATTGTTTTTGTGAAGTTTTTTTTTGTACTACTCAGTATATGAATAGTATTTCTAATTACACACATTTGTTTGTTTTTGTGTTTTAGTATACATTATACACTGCCATGTGGGCATATGGACACCATTACCGTGTTGAGAGAGTTGACAACAAGTGACGTACATATGATTGTGGTATAATGGCCAACTTTCAACAAGAGAGTCGTTCTAGTGTGAGGGACCCTAATGTCATTTCACTTGACCTAGACTATGTCGACACATTATAACATATTTATGAAGTCGATTACGAAACTAACGACAAATACTTTATTTTTTATGTAAAATGGTTTAAGGTCATCTATCGTGGAAGCAACTCCACGATTAGAAATGATAACTCAAAGTTTTTCAAATCGACTCAACAAAATGTATATCAGTGGACTCTCATCACACTTTAGTATTGCCACGACATTGCAAACAAGTGAGACTCTAAAATTCTAATGTCATTAATATTTGCAATCAAATTATTTATGTATCAATCTTATAAGACTAACTTACTTTTTTTAAATCTTTGGCAAATTATATTCCATCCAGATCAAATAGACCCAAGATGATGGTATGTGATCCAACTTAATGCAAGAAAATGACGTGTGTTTGAAGGAAAACATACTGTTGAATTGGATACACACGACGAACCACCACCCAATTTTGGCGACGTTTTGAAAACTCTTTATGGCTTGAAACAAGCCTCAAGGGCTTGGTATGAGAGGTTGAACACTTTTCTTCTTTCTATTGGTTTCAAGATTAGCTCAAATGATCCATCATTGTACTTTAAACATGTTACTAATGATGTAGTCATGTTGATGACATGATATTATGTGGAAGAAGCATAGATTTACTTATTGAAACCAAGATTTTTTTAGGAAAGGAATTCAAAATGCAAGATCTTGGATTTTTACATCATGTACTTGGATTAGAGATTAAGATCTCTAACGACTTGGCTTTCATTTCTCAAGGCTTAAGAAATTCAAAATGCAAGATGGTAAAAGCATAGACACTCCCATGGAGCCCAATGTTAAAGACACCAGAACTTGTGATGAAGCATCCTTTGAGGACATCACACTTTTTAGAACTCTAATAGGCTCTTTGATATAGCTCACTATCACTAGGGCTGATCTCAGTTTTAGTGTACATAAACTTAGTCAAAGCATGCAAAATCCAAAGATCCATAATTGGAAAAAGGGAAAAAGGACCTTGAGATATGTTACATCTACTCAAGACTATGGACTTTGTTTTAAAAGACATGATCTAAGCCTTATTGCGTTTTTAGATTCAGATTTTGCAGGTGATAAGGTGGATAGAAAGTCCACAAGTGCTTACACAATCTTTTTGGGGGGGAATCTTGTCTCTTGGCAATCAAAGAAGCAAGACACCATATCCTTGTCCTCATGTGAAGCCGAGTACAAGGCTTTAACTACTACAACAAAGGAAGTCATTTGGAACAAAAGGTTACTAGTGGAGCTGGGGATCACTCAGGAGAAGGAATTACCTTGCATCAAATGTGATAGCATCTCGGCCCAATATCCTGCAAGTAATCCACTCTTATATGCAAGAAGTAAACACCTAGAGGTAGCACACCACTATGTGAGAGAAATGGTGAGATTCTCCTTGAGCATGTATCAACTTCAAATTGTTATGCAGATTTACTCACCAAGCCTCTAGCCAAGAAGGACTTGAAAGACATAGATAAATCCTTGGCTTGATCTCCAAATCCTTACTTTTGTAATTATCATTTTGTTTTAAGGAGGAGTGTGAAAGTATTGTAAAATAAGATAATATTAAATTTAGAGATTCAAGTTTTGGAGTTTGGCTAAACTTGAGATAGACTAGTGAAAGTAATCTTCTAATTAGCATCAAGCTACATTTTAGTCTTCATAGTGATGTGTAGGTCTAGAACCTATCAAGAAGCATGTGAGGCTACTCTTGTAGGTCTAAGATTCTCAAAAAGAGAGATTCTCAACTCTTATCCATTTCTCTTTTTGTCATCTAGTAGAGAGATAGAGACAATATGCCACATAGAATGATCTCTTTCTCCGTGAGTTCTAGAAGGCCTCTTGTAGTATAAATAAGGTGGATTTGTACCTCAAGAATACACTTCTTCAAGCAAAGCTTCCATTTCATCCATTTGATGTGTATTGATAATTAGATAGTGATGAATGCTCTTGCCTTGTTGCTAACTAACTTGCCAATGTATTCCATCACATTGTTTTTGGATTAGAAACTAGTTTAGTGTGCAATCATTCATTCTCTTGATCCTTTGTACTTGCAGCAGCTTCACACGTGTGAAAACTTCTCACCCCTCTGCACCCTCCGTGGTGGGTGGGGAGGGGAGAAATAAAAAAGAAATATATTTTTTTAAGTCCCCCTCCCCACCTGCCGTGGTGGGGGAGAAATAAAAAACAATGAGTTGAGTAAAAAAGAACTATCTTTTAATTTTATATATTTTAGACATTAAACTGTTTTGTTTTTAGGCCTATGTGAATAATGTTGCTATGGTTTCTGTGACTCTTTGCAGTCATTCTACGCTGCTGAATAGACTGTCCTCAGGCCCGTTGATGGCACCATGCTATCCAATTCAACGGGCTGTACATGAAGGCTTTTATCGCTATTTCCAAGATTTCCATTGGCGAGAACGATATTGAAACCCTAGGTGTGGTTCGCGGCATTTTGATGCCCGATGTCATGATGGTTGAATGGGTCGAATTCATGACCTGTAGCGTAGGTGGAATGGAATGGCATATAGTGCTATCCTGCAAGGATACTGCGCACTTCACCGAAGCTCCACAAATTCATGACTCGCGATTGGTGCTCTGTTCAATGATTGCTCTTTGCAATGTTCATGAATCCCTATAGGAGAGGGAAGAAGGTGACGAGGTCATGCAAGAGACTGTGGAAATTGCAACAGCCACGGTCACTCAGATTTTTGGCATGACAAAGGTATTGCAAGATTTGCCCAAAGATGCTACTGGTATGGAAATTGTCACAAGAGCCACAAGAAGGAGCAACCGCATTACAGACTTGTGGAAAAAGGGGAGGAAGGTTGAAAAGGAAACAAACGACGAAAAGGACAGCTATTTTAGACAAGATTAAAATTGACCGGAAGACACTGTAGGCCGGTTGGACGAGCGGAGAAAAGACCCATGGAGCCGAGGATTAATCTTTTCGACATGTGAACTTCAAACTATGAGGATGTGATATCTTCCTCTGATAATGAAGAGCTAGAGGCGTTTGAAGTGGACACCAACGTGAATCTTGACGTTTACTCTTCCAATGATATCGATTAGTTATGGGGTAGAAAAATGTACAGGGTGGAGTCCAGAAATATCCACCATGCATCTCTGTTCACAAATTAGTGTGCTTTGGATATTTCGTTTGCAGAGAAATTGTTCCAGTCTATGTGCATGTCCCAGGGCCTAGCACCCTCATCGATAAATGTCACGCTCATGCCAATATCCTTCCAAAAAGGAAATGCTCCTGAGGTATTCTTCGACAACCCTGAGAAGTTTCTCGCGGGATGTATCACGAATTCAAGAAAATGGACATGGATGAAGCATCACATATATACAAAGAGACTTATGTAGTGGAGGTGGACATTGCAGAAGGGTCAAGATTGGATGGCCTATCCAAAAATAGGTTCTTGGCGTACTGCAAGTTTGAACCCATCGATGATCTACACTTATGTTGTGCTTGTAACGATATAGTGTCTGTTGCAGTAAGACAAAATAAGATCACAAGATCTACGTAAGAGTCCTTGTTTGCGTATGTACATATGTACAAAAACACATCTTGTTATATTTTAGAATTTGAAAGGTTAAATTTTGAAACGAGAGCAAGCAGAAGAGGAATAACTTGGCAGAAATAATGGAACGCGCCTGAGATCTTTGGATCTCATTAGAATAGCCATGATACATCAAATGGGTCAGGTTGGATCAAGATACTAGCAAACGGATGACCATTTTCTATCAGGGGATGTGTGGCATTGTTGCCAGTCAACTCACCGGAGCGATGCTGAGAAGGTTTCCCTTGAAAATGATGTATCAAAAGTTTGAGGAGTATACATTGATACTACTGCGATCAGATGATACTTTTAATAACTTCGTGGAAGTTACATAAGGTTATGTGGCCGGGCATCTAACATACGACGAATCGGACTTCACACCAAAGAAGCCGAAGACGATTCCAATGACAATCTGATTATTTAGGTCTCTACGGTATGTGCCAGATACCATTTGTAATCGGGTCAGTAAAAAATTGTTGCAAGGAGAGTTCTATTTTGGAAAAAAATATTGATGAGGGCATGAGGTCAATAGTGCGTAAAACATGTTCTCTGCACATTGTAAAGTTTTTGATTTCTTTGGCTAACGATTTGCCAGAGGGTGTATAGTATGACAAAGAGGCAATAAGATGCTTGTCAATAGTTGTAGATTAAAAGTTCACATCTAATGAGCACTCTACACACAAAATTACAAGATATCACCAATATAGTGCACCAATGGATAGATGACTCAAAGAGAACCATGTATAAGCATGAAATGAGATAGGAGAGAGAGAGAGATCTCCTCTTTCCACGAGTTACATCCTTTTATAGCAAGTCCAAACCTAGCTTTGAACTTTGGTTTCCCTCCATAATGAAAAACTGCACTATTATTGTGACTAGATTTAATTTCTCTACCACTCAAATTTAATCTACCAAATACTCGTGTTCTATAGTTTCCCACACTTTCCAAAAGTGTTTATTCAAATGCTTTTAGACTAATATAACTATGAAAATTCAAACTCTAAGTCTAATATGAAATTGGCCTCAATTGCCAAATAGACAAATATAACAAATTTGACTAAACTAGTTGAAATCTTTCACAGCTCCCACACACATATATATATATATATGTTTTTAATGAAATATATATATATTCTATATACATGGCGGGTGGGCTCTCAAGTATAGTATAAATATATATATATATATAACTACATATATAATATATACACATATAAGTCTCTCTGAGAAAGAGAAAGAGACACACACACACACACACACACACACACACACACACATATATATATATATATGAATCTTATAAATCGTAATTACACACAGATATATATATATATATTATTTATTTATTTATTTATATATATATATATATATTTGTATAATTAAAAAAAGAAATCGAAGAGAACCCAACTGCACCAAAGAGCGGAACAAAGCGGAACACACCAAAGAGCGGAACAAAGGGAAACGCACAAACAAGAAAGAAAATACGTATACAAATTGTAACAAAAGGATGTTATCATAAAGAGAAATATAAGGCAGAGAGTGAGGCACACAGGATGATTTTCAACGAAAGCAGATTGGATACAAAAGATAGCTCTCAGAAGATTGAAGAGCTTCGCACTATGCTATATGAGAAAACACTATAAGAGAAATTGTTGCTAGCTTCTATCTCACAAATGATAAACGCATGCCCTTATATACTCAAGCTGAGCTCGATTCATCAGCTGGATGACATAATAAAATAATAATAGGACATTATCCAAGTGGTGCACTAACACTTAACAGCTGGTTGACAGATGTGTTGCACTACCAAGATGCTCTACTTATTTTTGTAATGGATTATGACATCATTGGGAATGACCCCATCATGTATCTTTAAGGGGGTATGATGTCATCTTTGGTAGTGGGAGATGACATCACTAGTAGTTATCCGTTGGTGGAGCCAGCTGGACCCTTTGACCACCTTCTTTGACCAACTGTCTCAAGACGGTTTGTCTGGTGGCGGTGGATATAGTCAACTGAGGACATCAGCAATATTAGTTTTTAATCCTAGGATGTGTTGGGCTGTGTAATTGAAATGCTCAAACCACAAGGACCACTGGATTAGCCGTGCATTCCCAATAGCTTCCGTGTTCTTACTTTGTAAAAAGTTGTTGAAGTTTTTTAAATCACTTCGGAGGAAGAAGTGTTTTTGTAAAATAAAAAACCGGAAACCTATAAGTACTTTGTTGGCTATAAGTAACTCCCTGTGAGGAGAAGAGTACCAACTCTGAGTTGGAGTAAAAGAACCGGATGCAAAACTGCACACTGCCAAGCTACGATTAGGTTGTTCTTCGCATGGTGTTCCTCCCCAAGCATGAAGACTGGCATCAGTGTAAACAATCATCTGACCAGTAGTGGGAAGCTGCAATGGCGGCAGGTTCAAACAATAATGTTGTATGAGTTGGACACATCGATGGTGTGGCTTATCTTGCTTGGTCAACAGATGACAGAGTGGTTGGGCCATCATTGCCAAGTTCGGTAGACTCTAGTTGATCCAGTTTAAACAACCTAGAAATTTATGTAGATCAGTGATCGACAGGAAAGTAGTCATGTCCGTAATTTTTTTGAGAACATGCGGTTGTAACTTGATTTTGCCGTTAGAGATAGTCACTTTAAGAAAATCAGCTTTTAAGAATTCAATCTTTTTATGTGTCAGTACCAAACCATTCTTCTCAATGCAATTATAGAATTTTTGCAGATGATCTATATGTTGTGGGAAGGATTTACTAAAAATCAGCAAATCATCAATGTAGGCTATCATAAAATTTGATAATTCTTTAAAAATCAAATCGATCCTCTTTTGAAACTTAGAAGGTGCAGTCTTGAGTCCAAACGACGACCCATTGGTACACAATCCTTGAGGGACTGTAAATGCTGTTTTGTACCGATCGTCAGGATGGATTTTGAATTGCCAGAATCCTGATTTGAGTTCAAATTTCGAAAAAATGGAATCTCTGTGGATCTTGTTGATTAGATCATCCTTCTCTGGCATGGGGTATTTGAAGTCATTTTGGTAGGATTAACATTAGGATCTTCTGGGAGGCGAATGAAATACTGTTCTTTATCCTAGAACTGAAGCCGATTTTCATGAGCGTACTGCAGAACCTTTTCTGATATGCCATGAATCTGCTTTTGGTAATGAAAAACTTGTGATTCAACCTAGTTGAGATGGCGACGGGTGCAGTAGTCTATTTTAACTAGTGAAAAATTGTAGGACGTCATATCCTAAAATAAAATCAGTTGAATGGTGAGATCCTTTGAAGTTGATGTAGAGATTCAGTGATCCTATCCATAGTTGCACTACAATTCTCAAAATGCAATGCATTTTGAAATGCAGTCCAAAAAAGCGTTTTAGGTTTTTGGTAGAAATGCTCAGAAACATATTTTTTTATTTTGATTTTTTTGTGTGGGCAATATGGGTATCATATAAAAATTCTAATTAACATTACATCTGTATAGTTTGCGGAATGTTTCGGATACATGATGGTCCAGTTTAGGTGCATTAATCCATGTTGGGTTCTGTCAAGGATAAAAATTTAAAACTAACCTCTAGCCTGTTCGTTACGATCACAGATGGTTCCAGTGAGACAAAGACAGAAAACTGTAGGGCAATTGTACTTCGCTTTTTGCTTTGGGGGGGGCTGCCCCAGCCTGAACCCCCTCACAGGGTGGTCCGCGGCGGGGGCGCTGCCCCCCTTGCACTCCCCTAGATAAAAATGGGGATCCAAATGCACGTCGATAAGGGCCCAATATTTATGGCCCCAGTTGTATGCACATTGCACTCATATCTCGAGTGAAAAGAGTGCAAAAGTGATCATCATTCATAGAGTTGATAGCCCAAACAGTAGCGATAATATTTATTGAGAACCAGAGCAAATAACAACCAAATAGCTATTGAAAATAAGATATGTTTGTGCCCTATCTACTGCACTTTTGAGAGGCAAAACACTAGTTTGACATTGCTCCCCTAAAAGAAATTCAACCATAAGCTATTTTTCCAAAAATAAAAAAATAAAAAAAATTCATCAAGTTTCATGTTTTGAAACGCGTTTCGGAGAATCGCGGTTCGCGAAACGCGGTTCGCTGCAACTATGATCCTATCATAACAGAAATTGTGACATTATGGTGTAATAATCCAGGCTTGTTGTTTGAATAAATGGCTAGGACTGGATTATCTTCAGTTTCAATCATCTCAGGAGGAAACAACTTCATGTTGATACAAGAAATAATTGCGCCAGTATCTCCCACCATTGCTATGAACTTTGGGTTCTGTACAAGAGAAATTTGACACTAAATTTTGATGTGTGGGACATAAGAAACAGAAGTCTCTAGCACATTAACTGGTTCCACATGTGTTGTGTCATTGTCAAAACTTTTCATGTCAGAGGATGTAGAAGATTCAATTGTACGGGGAAGAGAATCAATTAGCAGACTCTGAACTCTATGCATCTGTATCTTAGGTTTATGAGCAAACAATATTTCTGCAATATATTCTCCCTTCTGAATCATATACAAGGTTCGAGATCGATTGAAAAAATGAACACAGATGGTTTGTGGGACTGTATGCTTGTAACGCGATTCACACTAGAAATGTGGCTATCATCTAGTGTGAATCATGCCATTCATCATATGATTTCTATAGACGAAAGTGCCAATCATTCCAACATGTGATTTTCAGAAATAGTGTACCACTTAATTCCACCAAGCTCAGACAACAATACACTTACACTTAAATTATAAATCATTTGCAATTGCAACAACCTAGTTATCCCCATTACTATGTCTACTGTAAATATCACTTCCAGTAGTTGAACATGACCACACATGAAGGCAGTTGCGATATCTTACACAATCATTTTCCACCCGATGCTCTCAAAATAATTGCAATTGTGATTGCAGCAATCAATTTTCACAAAACACAATGGAACTGAAGGAAAAACCAATAATGTCACATTATGAATTGATTCACAGCTAGTTACACTTGCAATATCTGATTTCCACTCAGCTGTGTCTTAGTCCAGCATGTTGACAGCATGTTCACATCAATGTAGGGACTCAACAAAGGGACGACGATAGTGTTGTCTCCTTCGACAGGTTCGACATGGTACCTATCCACGCAATCCAACCAAGCGTTTGTGGATGGATGGGCGATAGTGTGAATAGATTTCCATACTGCGCTGTTACATTTGAAGTTAGAGCCAAATGCTATTTGCCAAACCTAATCGCCTTGCTTGATCCTGTTCTTAAATTTTTGAGTAGGCTAGCTTGCACCACAGAGAGCTGCTAAAAGTGTTGCCAGTTAAGAAAACACAATTGAAAACACCCGACCGGATCAATCACCACAGCACAACGTCAAGTGCAACAAGAATTTAGAATTGCTCTCTTCAAACTGTATATTCAAAACTGCTTGTAAGTACAAAGATGAGCTCCTTAAAAACACTCAAAGGGCTCGTAAAAGAAAGATGGCCCGATAACTCTAGAACTAAGCACATGTGGTGTCATCGAAATAAGAAAGCACTGTATAAGTCTATCATTGGTATTTTAACTCTCTCCCTCAATGATCAATGTCACTTCTCATTTTAGAGTATACTCTATTCATGGAACATACCTCCATGATAGCATTACAAGTAAAGGCTTTTTACATAACCTGGTCTAAGCCAAGTTTGGCTCTAAAAGTTTCAAACTTTTCTTTACTTAAAGCTTTTGTAAATATATCAGCAACTTGTAACAACGTAGAACAATGTACAATACCTATGTCTTCAGATTGTAATTTTTCACGCACAAAGTGATATTTTACTTCAATATGTTTTGTCCTTGCGTGAAAGATTGGATTTTTAGCCAATTGTATTCTGCTTTGATTGTCACAGAAAATAACAATGGGATTTACCTGCTTCATGACAATCTCACATAACAACTTACGTAGCCAAATAGCTTTCTGGGTAGCATAACTCGACGCTTTATATTCGACTTCTGTGGAAGAAAGAGAATTAGTATCTTACTTCTTGCTAGACCATGAAAAACAGCCGCTACCAAAATTGAAGATATAACCTGTTGTTGACTTTCTATCATCTATACTTCCAGCCCAATCAGCGTCAACATAACCTTGCAACTTAGGTAAAACACTTTGTCTTTTGTAGACTAGACCAAAGTTTGGTGTACCTTTTACATACCTCAAAGTCTTTTTTGCAACTTTCGAATGGTTCATAGTGGGTGATGACATGAATTGGCTAATCAAACTTACAGCATAGCAGATATCAGGACGTGTAGTTGTAAGATATATTAAACTTCCAACCAGCTGACGAAATAGTGTAGCATCAACATGTGCACTATCATCAATACGAGATAATTTCTTACCACCTTCGCAAGGGGTGATGGAAGATTTGCACTCTGTCATGTGAAATATCTCCAATATCTCGCCTACATACTTGTTTTGACATAACTTGATATCACTGCTAGTTTGTCATACTTCGACACCCAAGCAATAGTGCATAAGATCTAAATCTGTCATCTCAAATTGCTTGCACAAGTTGGCTTTGATAGAACAAGTAAGGTTCTCATCATTGCCAGTGATAATGATATCATCAACGTAAAGTACAATCAAGGCAATGTTGTCATCATTTATAAGAACATAAAGATTTGGATCTGAATTTGTTCTTACAAATCCATGTGAAAGAAAGTAACTATCAATGCGTCCATACCATGTGCGTGGCGCTTGCTTAAGGCCATAAAGTGCTTTGTGTAGTTTACATACTTTCTATTCTTGCCCTTTTGCCATGAAGCCCTGCAGTTGGACCATGTAAACTTCTTCTTCTAAGTCACCATTAAAAAATGCAGACTTCACATCCATTTGATGGACTTTCCACCCAAAATAAGATGCTAAGGCAATGACAAGGCGTAGCGTAGTCCACTTAGCCACTGGAACAAATGTCTCTTCATAGTCAATTCCTTTGCTTTGCTCATAATCCTTCACTACTGGGCGTGCCTTATACTTTGCTATTGTGCCATCCGCATGAAACTTTGTTCTAAACACCCATTTGTTATCAATGGGTTTCTTTCCAAGTGGTAGATCAACCAACTCCCATGTATCATGTCTTTGGATGGATTCTATCTCTTCTTCCATTGCCCTTTGCCACTCTTTGTGATCTTTTGCCTCATCAAAGGTTGATGGCTCTCGACACTTCAAAATGTCAATCATTAGGGCATAGTTCACATGATAACAATCGGGAGACTTCCTTTCCCGTGTTGATCTTCTCACTTCACTTTGTGTGCTAGATCCTATTTGATTTAGCTTTGCATCCTTCATGATCTTTTCATACCATTTTGGTATTTTAGATTCAGGTGATACACTACGTGGAGAGTACGTATCCCAAGGAGTGTCCAAGTAATGTCTCTTACTTCCAACCGGTTTCTCCTTTATTGCTCCTATTGGCAAGTACCTCCCCCTGAGCTCTTGAATAGGTGGTGTTCTTTCATATTCGCCCTCTTGACTTTCGTTTTCACGTGCATCATTTTGTGGAGCATCTTCTTCATTTTCTTCCTCTAGAATTGTGGGAAGTCTCTTTATGTTTTCACCTCTTGCATGGTCTTCATCTTCATACCTATGCGTTTCATCAAAGATCACATCTTTGCTAATGTGAATTTTGTTCATTACAAAATCAAAACACCTGTAAGCTTTCGTTCTTTCATCATAACCGACGAAGATACACTTGATTGCTTTGGCATCAAGTTTCTTTTGCTCCTCCTTTGCACATGTACATAGGCCTTACATCCAATGACACGAAATTTGTCGAATTTTGGCTTTATTCCATTAGATGCTTCTTCAGGAGTCACATTTGGCACCGCAACTGTAGGGCTCCTGTTTTGCAAGAACATTGCTGCACTGCACGCTTCCGACCAAAGTGAATTGGTTAAGCCCATTTGCTTCATCATGGAGCATGCACTCTCCATAATAGTTTTGTTTTTCCTTTCAGCTACACCATTACTATGCGGCGTGTGTGACTGTGTGAATTGTCTTTTAATGCCGTGTTCTTTGCAAAAGTCTTTAGAATCATCAGATTTGTATTCACCCCCTCTATCAGATCTTAGCACTCTCATGCGTGCATCTAGTTGGTTCTCTACCAAAGTTTTGAACTCCTTGAAACGAGCAAAAGCGTCAGATTTCTTCTTCAAGAAATAAATCCATGTCCTCCTAGAGTAATCATCTATGAAAGTCATAAAGTAATATGCTTTCCCCAACGACGTGGTCCTCATTGGGCCACACAGCTTGCTGTGAATTAGCTCCAGCGGTTTCTTAGCTCTTGCAGCTCTACCTTTCTTGAATGTCTCTTTGTGATGCTTTCCCATGATGCATCCTTCACATATTGCATGATGATCATCCTGCAATGTTGGTAACCCTATTACCATCTTCAGCTTCGCCATCAATCTCAAGCTCCCATAGTTCAAATGACCAAGTCTTATGTGCCATAACTCGGATTGAGATGCTGTTGAGATAGCCAAATCATATTCACCTGGTTTTGCAGCATCCAGTTTATAAAGGCCACAGTTACTATCTCTATAATCCTTCGCCACCACTTTGTGGTTGTGGATCGTATCCTTCATAGGGCATCCGTCCTTGACAAATTTAACTTTAAGATGTTGATTTGCCATTACACCAACAGAAAGCAAACTCTTTTTGAGTCCAGGAACATAAAGTACATTAGGGATATTTTTAATTTTGCCATCAGGAAATTGCACAGGTACATTGCCCACACCCTGTATCTGGCATTCCTCTCCATTGGCTTGAGTGACCTTATCCCCATCATGGATTGGTGAGAAATTTTCACACCAATCACGTTTTCCAGTCATATGCCTTGTGGCGCCTGAGTCTATGAACATCTGGCACCATCATCAACTTGGGATGCCCATGTCGATGAGAAAACACTTGTCTCGTCATCTTCTCCATCATCTTCGGCAATGTTTCCTTGTTGAGTCACTTTTCCCGCCTTTATGTCTGCTTTCTTCTTATAACACTCACGTGCCCAATGGCCCGATTTGTGGCAATAGTAGCATTTTTCTTTCTTCTTCTTTTTCCCTTTTGATGACGATTCTCCTTCGTCATCATCATCCTTGGATTTCTTAGGGATCCTTTTCCATCCTTTCTGCTTGCCTTTAGCAAGCAAGGGTTGATCCTCCTGTGGGGTTTGTCTTGACTTCACCACTTCGCGATGCTGCTCTTCTTGCAACATGATTCCGTGAAAGTCTTCAAAAGTAGGCAACTTCTCCCTCGAAGCAATGCCACTCACAAACATCTGTAGCCCTTCCGAAACACCGCTCATTGTGGTATGTACCAATTCAATATCTCTAATTGGTTCTCCAATCGCCAAAAGTTGATCTCTCAGCTCCTTTATCCTGGTGAAGAAGGATCCCACTGATTCATTTTCTTCCATCCTTACTGTGTTCAATCTCGACTTCAAGAACATGGCTCGAGCTGGATTGCAAGTTTGAAATTGCATTCTAAGAGCTTCCCAAGCTCCCCTAGCCGTCGTTGCATCACTTATGTAAGTGATCACATGGTCTTTCACTAAAAGATTGATCAAGGATAATGCTCTTTGTGCCTTTTTGTCAAAGGCCCTTATGTCACCTGGAGTGGTATTTGGTCGGACTTCAATACCTGCCACGATTTCCTACAACTCTTTTTCCATCAAAATGCTCTTCATTTTGAATTTCTAGATGTTGTAGTTAGAAGCCCCATCAAGTTTGCTTGCATCGCCCAAAATTGCCTCATTGATGTTTGCCATCTCCGAACTGCTTGAAACTTCACCTGTAGGCTATAAAGTGTATGCTAGAGCCAACCGTGATGTCAAAAATCGATAATAATGACCTGCAATTTTTAGCTTACCAGGCCACCCGCCGCTCTTTCACCAAATTGAAAGTCAAACTGGCGTCGTTTTCCAAAATGCTTCACGTCACCAACTCCTAGCTTCCTACTCAGCGGAATGGTGAAATCACTTCTAGTGCACTTTGAAAACTTTCTCCACGGCAATCACTCTATTTTGGTGTACCTACTTGCAGGTACAGTCAGGGTGCCCTTCGTTTGGAGGCTATAGCCTTTTGTTTGGTCAAAATAGGCTAAAGGAGGTGAAAATAAGGGCAATTTGGGTTTTTGAATTGTTTCTTCAATGTGAAGAAACTTCACCCTTCAAAGACTTGGGACCCAACAATTTTTTCAGTTTGAAGATTTTTAATGAAGCTGCAATGCACTTTGCACGTGTAACCCCTTCAAACTTTTTCACTTCAATCCAACGGATCCTTTAGATCCAACGACCCACCTGTTGTGAAATGACCATCGTCGATTTGTATGAATCGAGATCGAACGACCGTCAACACTTTTGTGCGTTGATCAAAGGCCTTCGAAGAACTGAACACTTTGGGCCGCTAGTTGATGATTAGGACTGAGCGTGCAACAGCCCCCGCGACCTCTCCTCCTCCTCTCTCTTCCAATGATGGAGTTTTCTCTCTCCTTCACGGGCTATGGCAGCTTCACATGGATTGAACTAGCTGCCTTCCTCCTCCACGGCCAGTCGCGGCCTCCCTACCGCTGAATCGTGCTAACAAGGCGCCCATTGACAGCCTCTCACAACTTTGAAAACGTCCTCCTACAAGGAGATATCTCTGATATTGTCCCTTGAAACCCTAGCAATTTTGAAGAAAAGAATATATTGAGCTTTACTCAGGCTTTCCCTGAGCTCTCCTTTGCAGCTCCTAACTGAATGAGGTCACCCTACTGTAGGTTATATTCTGCTCCAAACCACTCTTCAAACGGTATTCGATTGGATTCAAACCAATCACAAACGCCAAGCAACCCTCCAGAAGAATTTTTCAGCTTCAAACTTGCTTGCTTTTTTATTCAACCAACTTCCCTACCTCTGAATCCTTTTTACAGTTTTGAGCCATTCCACGAATCTCCATAGACTCGGTTTTGTGCTTCCTAGCCAACAAACTGTCGTGAATTCGCAGCTCTCTGTTCTTGTCTGGTGATTCCAGCCACCAAGGGCTCTGATACCAAGTTAAGAAAACACAATTGAAAACACCCGACCGGATCAATCACCACAGCACAACGTCAAGTGCAACAAGAATTCAGAATTGCTCTCTTCAAACTATATATTCAAAACTACTTGTAAGTACAAAGATGAGTTCCTTAAAAAAACTCAAAGGGCTCATAAAAGAAAGATGGCCCAATAACTCTAGAACGAAGCACACGTGGTGCCGTCGAAATAAGAAAGCACTGTATAATTTGATCATTGCTATTTTAACTTTGCCAAACTTGTGGAGCATCATTGGAGCTACTTCCATGTGC
Source organism: Diphasiastrum complanatum (assembly GCA_029204225.1). NCBI lineage: Eukaryota > Viridiplantae > Streptophyta > Lycopodiopsida > Lycopodiales > Lycopodiaceae > Diphasiastrum > Diphasiastrum complanatum. The sequence continues at coordinate 11,212,196 of CM055104.1, read as the reverse complement.
CAAGCATAGAGGCACAATTTTCTCTAGCTCATCCAGGACCGCTCTGCCTCCTGCATGGATGCAGAAGTGTTCAAATGCCAAAGTGAAATCAGGAACTCGAGGTTTTTTGTGATTCTTTAGAAGTTTGCTTTTTATGATCACTATAGCAAAACTAGTTGCTCAAAGATGGGCAACACCAATGGGCCAAGAATGACTACGTTCGTCTTTAGGGCCTCGCCAACCACCTCCATGAAATGCTTGGAGAGGGAGACCCCCACCAAGCATTGATCATCTTCCTCCTGGGGGATAACGCTCTGAAAAGATTTGTCATTCTAAACCTATGTGGTTTCTCACAGTGTGAAGTACTTTGTACTGGGCCTCCTCGTGTCGATGCCTTTTTTGGAGAGGAGTATGGCAGCTACACCCACATGGAAAAGACAATTTGTCACCAGCACTGATCGACTATTGCTGCAGTACCAATTGAGTGTGATGTTCTCCAAGCTCACCACGACAACATACAAGCTACCATGCACTTTCAAAAGAACCTTTGCGAAGTCTATGGCAATCAGGCCCGCACTGCAGCCAATTCCTCCCAAATTATAGCTCTTAGTGGTCTCCTTCATCTTGTAGTGATTGACTACCCTCGCTGAGTGCGATGGCGTTGAATTGAACACGATATTGTTAACAATCAAGATTTCTACCTCTATCAGACTGACGTTGCTTTGTCTGAACAACTCATCCAAATCTCCGAACATTACCTTTTTCGCTTCCAAGCGCGCGTGCTTCATATTGTTAAGTGTTTTAAGCATGCATTGATTAACTAATGATGCAACCAAAGGACACATACAATAAGCATAATCAAGCATCAATCTACACAATCCACACTTTATAACAAATAAATTAAACATTTCTATATGATTTTAAATATTATAGTAGTCCACAATAATCACATGTTAACCACAATAATTACACTTTATAGTATATAAATTAAACATTTCTACATGGTTTTAGGGCCAATTACATTTCAATTACATGACTAGTCAAGGTTCAAGATTACATAAAAAACTAGCTACATCGAAAGATGGCTGACAAATGTACGAATAAAAATGATAGATATAAAAACATGTCCACAATTGTCTCTAAACATTGAAAGGCTAGCTATAGAGCCAAAACACTAGCTAGACCTATCCTATTTCTCCTCATCATCTCCACCATGTGGAGCTTGTTGTTCTTGCACACGCAAGACACATGAACTAGTCTTCCGAACAATCGTATGGGAGTGGGAGAGAATGGCAAGTTTAAAGAACATAAAATGGATTTGATGTCATACCTGAGGAACGGCATTCCAGTTTATACGCATGCCCTGCCTGTCCAATAACTCAAGTACTGTCTACGCACCATGGGAATACCAAGGGGAGAACAACCAAGGGGGGGGGAGGGGGGGGGGGGTTGTCGAGATGGGACAATAGATGGGGGGGGGGGGGTGGGGAGGGGAGTGGCCTGAAAATCCCATGGTGAAAATGTGACCCCACAGAGTATAGCCAGAAGGACAAAACTCAGTGGCAGTGGGTCCAGAGAGAGGAAAAATGTTGGGGGTCAAAGTGGGCGTGCCAGCAATCTGAGGTGTGACAAATGCAAGAGTCTCAGTATCGTGTGATGTACGTGTTGCTTCTTGGGTTAGTGTATCTCAAAGTAGGGGCCCCCATGATGAGATGTGCTATGCAGACATGCATGACTCACGACCACATCGGGAATATCAGGGTCATTGCCACATCCTCCACAAGAGGAGACACCGAGATGGCTCCTCCTCCTCTCCCAAGAATGTCGGTAGCACCACGGGTGGGGGTGTGATGAGGGCGACCCTCGTCCGAGTGACCCTCACGGAAAGAGAAAACATGTGACTGGTCTACATGAGGAGTCGACTGAATTTCCTCAGTTGATGATGTGTACTCTACCAATCGAGAGGAGCTACGAGCCTTGCTTCGAGCCCTCAATCGTTGTAAGACCCTATCCTACTGCGAGGAAGGCAACTTATCAAGGTAGCTAAGGAGATCACTATCACTCATAGAGGAAAGACGAGATGACCCGCGACTATGGCAAGACTTTTGACTAGGGGATCCATCATCTGACATAATGGGTGCAAAAAATTAAGAGGCATAAATACTACAGACAACCAAGGGGAGTCTCAAAAACAGTATAAAAAAAAACATCACCATCTCTCTCTCTCTCTCTCTCTCTCTCTCTCTCTCTCTCTCTCTCTCTCTCTCTCTCTCTCTCTCTCTCTCTCTCTCTCTCTCTCTCTCTCTCTTGTCCCGTGGGCTAAAAGAAATAGAGTTTTGTGAAACAGATGCCAAACCTTTTAGGTATACTGACTCATAGCTACAATGTCAATACCAACACATGTATTGTCCATTCATGACAATTTCAAGTTAAAGGAACAATGATGATCCAAATTGAAACACATTGAGGAATAAACATCAATAAGAGACTCATTGGCAGCACAAGTGACTCGTATGTAATGAGGGGGTGTCTCTTATATGAAGACACAAAAGAGGAGTATGGTGTGTAGGCCCATGGCAGTCCTTGAACCTTGCGGTTCATAGCATCGAAGAGAGAAAATGATGCTACTATTTTGAACTCAACATTTCAAAGTGGTTACATGTGAACACTTGTTTAAATTTAAATGAACCTCACGCAACCTTTTATATTATTGAGTTTGAAGTAGCAAACACACTTTTCTCATTTCGATGTGGTGAACCATGAGGCTCAAGGACGTCAACGGCCTGCACACCATATGCCTCTTTGGTGTCATCATTTTTAGGCAAGACACTCAATCGACATAGTTAACTCGATCAAGGAGCCAGTTAGCCCCCTTTGCATCCTCAATGGATTCATGTCATCATTAATATTGTTAGGATTATGGTTTGTGGTTAATTGGAGATGGAAAAATGATTTATATGTTGGTATTGCCCTCGTTGCTTTGACTCAATACCTATAAAAGCTCGGACTATGATACAAGAACCACGCATACACACACACATGAATAAATCAAGATCCTACAAATCAAGGTAGCATGAACTGGCAATCATGAAACATAAACGAATGGCATCACACATGCACACACACCCTAAATCCTAAAACCTAAACACACATGACAAATCCAGATATTTCGAGATTTGTTCCGACCTCAACTGATTCCCACCAGTTTGTCATTGCCGACTGCTCCATAACAAATGCAAAAGTCCATAGTAGCTCGAAGATATCTCATGACTATGATAAGAGCCTTCCAATGTGATACACCAGGATTAGTCATAAACAAGTTGAGAGAGCTGACTGCAAAAGCTATGTCTGGCCTAGTATAAAATAAGTTGCGGATTGAAGCCGCGTACTCTAAGCAATTTCTAAGTGGCTAAAATGAAAATGTGAATTAAGCATATTGCTGATAAGTACTAGCACAATAGCAATCTTCAAAATAACTCTAAGAAGTGAGCTAGAATGCTCAGGAGTGTTCAAGCTCGCAGGCTTGAGAGAGAGCTAACTATTCAAATGCTTGTTAACTTCTGATCATTTGACATGCTTGCATAAATTGTATGAATATGAACAGCTATTTATACTAAGAAATTTGGTCGTCAATTGCGATTGCCAGTTGGCTGATCTCCGTTGGCATCCATCTGATTCCTTGTCATTGATTGTTGATAAGCGGTGGAAACTGGCCGTTAAGCGTTTGTCTGCATAAATGAACCAAACTATCATTTCTGCAAAAATGAACTAAAATAGCCATAGGCGACACTGTCGCCTATGCATTCACAGAAAGACGACAATGTTGGAATTTTGCGAAAAACCTGACAGCCTCTTAAAAATTGATTTAGGGTTGCCCCACATATTGCCAGAGTCATTTTCTTGACATTTGAGGCACTTTGGAAAAAAGCAAAAAATGCGACTCTGCATATTTGCTCGCAAATCCTGACAAGCGAAAAATGCAAAAAAGACGATACTACATTTTTACACGAGCATTAGAGGAGTTCTCAATATCAAAATGACCCTTTGTAATGATACTTTTATTTTTTTTCTTTAGCTTCGACCGTCACCAGGCCCAATCAAAATGCACAGATTTGAAATTTACGTAACGTAGTTCAAATTAACTAAAAAATAAAAATGCAATATAAAAAACTTTGAAATTTGTGTCTGAGCAGCATGGACGTATCCCATTGGTTTCTTCTTCTTGCCCGACACGTGCTAATCTGTCCAATGTCAATACCTCAAGTTAAATTTACTTGACTATGCTGGTTAGTATAATGAAATTTTCTAACTATACTAGTTACAGTTATAGAAATATAGTATGTAGAGTTACATAAAATATGGTATACGCAGTAACTGTGACTATGTTGGCATTCACATTAGATTAAATGTGATACGAAAAATTGAAATTAAGTATCATATCAGAGAGATTTTTGGCACCCAAGCTTTGAAAATAGCAATGGCAAGGAGACCCAGATCTACAATTGAGTCTGTGATTCTTTACAATGAGAAAGATGAAGCTGATAACTGGAAGCCAACAAAATATACGAAGAACTCATGGGTATTGCTGCATCCATCACCAAAGGGCAATTTTCGACAAAAGAAAAGAGCAAAAATGACTTACAAATCTTATTGGAAAGCAAAAATTTTGGAGTTTAAGACTACCCTGGGAGGTCAATCTATATCAGAAGTCTTAGTACAACATGTATATATGCATTCAGAAATCAAAGTACATTATATCAATCCTCATGATCATCAAAAATGTAATTGTAAGTATATCAAAACATATGCACTCTACATCAATCATGGGTGATGTTCTTTATTGATGCTCTTCAGATTATGATTTAAATGCTTCAACATTGTTTTTTTCTTTCAGATTTATATCCATCATGCATAAGTGAATGGGAGCTCGCACAATCACTTGCAAGAATATTAGACATGATTTACTTGATGTTGAAAAGCTGCAATACAGAGGAAGAAGTCCAAAGGAACTTGCAGATTGTGGTATCTATTTTTATGAATCTTTATATACGCCACAAACAAATGAAAGTTTTGGCAAGCTCGAAGCAATTCCATTGCCTAGTTTTCAAAGTGATGAGTGGCCTATTCTTGACAGCATTGTTTCTGAATCCTTGAGATGCAAGCTACTCATTGATATTAGAAATGCTATGAAGATAAGCACAGGCTCGAAAATTGTTCACCTGAGTTAGTTTATCTCATTACATATATTTGTTGATTTTTTCTCGAGTGCTAGTGTTCGTAGGACACCAACTTTATTTGTTTGCAAGGATTTATCAGATGAGACTTTGTCAGATCTCATGGATCAAGGTTGGGATAGTAAAACAAATAATGACATAGAATGCAGGATTAAAAAGTCCTCAATGATCTTTCGTTATCATATCGAAAAGCAAATGCTCAGTCTCACATTTAGCTACCAGAGATACAAGAAAATTGAAGGTACATGGCTACCACTGGATCAAGACTTTGAACTAAATGGTCACACAAACCGAATGGAGATAAGCATTATCTACAATGAGGAATATTTGACTATGGTTGAGGTGGAAGAGCATTGGAAGCTTGACTTTATCAAAACAGAGCTCATGCTATTACAAACCAATCTACCAACATATTTCAGAATTTATCATCAATGGAAGACTCGTAAGTACTTTATGTTTATTGCCATTTCAAAATTGAACAAAATAATAGGAAATGTCATCATTTACAATTGCACATTCACTAATATTTGCCATGTCACAGATGACAGGAGCTGATAACGTGCTGCAAAGATCTACCTACAACAATCACCATTGTGGGAGAACAATAGTTTCAAATAAACTTTAGTAAAAATCTGTGCATACACTCTTTCATTCAATAAATGAAAGCCCAAGTTGGGCATCATTACATGTATTTTGTGCTCCCAAATTCATAAATTGCAGCAGCATTTGATATATCAATGTATATTTTTCTATGAATTCTATACATGTATTTTTGTTCTATGCTATCTATATTTGTTCTGATCTTAATTTAGTATAACTACATCATCCTTTGCACCATCATCAATAACGAGAGCTGAAGCCTTGTCGTAGCCAGTATACTCAGGATGATTTCTTGTCTAAGTCTGTACACCTGGCTTGATGTGTCCTCAGTAAGTGTAAGCTGCAAAATAGAACATCCACATATTAGTAATGGCCAAAAACATCAACAAAATAGAAAACTAATCATGATTCCAAATAAGAATAAACAAAATTTATTACCTTAGAAATATCAACATCTTGTTGAAGGTTGAACCACTCAAAAAATAACTTTGCATTGAATAATGTGTACCACCCACAGCTGAATGAATCATTTTGCTGGAGTGACTGCAAAATAATTCAGCACACAAGAAATCAATTATGAAACAAAATGAATTAGAATGAAACAATTACATTAGAATACTGATTTCAAAATGCTATTAAGAAAGACAGAGTTTACCTCCAAACTGACGATCTGCCAGTCCACGGAATGGAGAATATCTGTAGGAATATATTTACTTAGATATGGAAGGTATATACCTACATCCTTATGCGTATTTCTCGTCGAATTCATCTTGACACAAAAACCTTTAATAATATTATCTATAAATCTCTTAATAGACATCAGGTTTAAACTCCAGTGGTCATTGCAAAATAAGATTGAAATTTCTTTAGCTGCAATTCTGAGAACTATTTCCATTGATAATGCCAATGTTAATGCATAAAACACTTACTTCATATGATAAGGGATGAGTAGGTACTTTGTTGCTGGTGTGAATCCACTTGTCAGAAACTGTGACAATGTGTCATTATTCTCCTTGAAGGCCTGAAGTAAAAAGCTACTCAACACCAGCAACTCATTGGATGAATCTCTTGCAATGTCGTATTGCAAGAGTGTAAGCCCGGACTCTATACAGGATCACTGATAGAAGCTCGTCTGTCTTTGAGATCCAAGCAATCTCAAATTTAAGATAATCATCTGAATCTATATATGTATAAGGAGGAGGAGGAGGTTGATGTGTAGTATCTACGGGAATTAAAAGGGTATCCAAAACAGATGTAGCTATATTTACAACATTATCAACAGCAGCGTTATCTACAATGGATTCCGGGTTAGGCTTCACAAACTCTGTGGTGTCTACCCTCCTTACTTTCTTCGGAGCTCTCTTGGGGGATGTCTTCTTTCTAGGACGCTTCGTAGGAAGATCATTCCTATCTAGAGGAGTTGGTCTAGGAGCAGCAGGTTGAGATACGTGTAACCTGTAATACCTATCCCTCATTCTCATCAAGAGCTGAAAATCCTTGGGCATTATGGTTCCTCTCTTGGAATGGATTGTAAGCAAAAAAAAATCCTCAAAAAAAAGTCTAATGTAATCTTCAACAGCCTCCTGAAGGCACTGAAGAGCACTGGGTGTGAATCTAACTAGCTCTCCAAGATCATTTCTTGTTATGTTTCGGACAGCACGGTAGAATGGAGCTCTTGGATCAACAGAGCTGTTGATCTCTGATACTTGCGTATCTCAGAGAGCCACCTGCTGCGGTTGCGCATTCTAGGTCTAACGGGTGGTGTAATGGCAACCGTAGGGGCTGAGGATGAGCCAGGAGAGAAGACGTCCCTCCTTGTCTGCTTTCTCCTATCCATGGACGTGGGGATAGCAGACTTGTGCGTGATGGTTAGGATGAGCAGGGAGGGATGATAAAGACCTTGTAGAGGACTGATATGTACGGACAAAATGTACGGTATATCGGACATGTGCGAGCCGAATATAAGAGAGAGCAATTAGTTTTGAAGAAAGACGCACAAGTGCGATACGGGGAGACATGTAGGCAGATGTATCAGACTTGTGCGCATGGAAGGTGGTAGGAGGAATATTGATTGTGAAGGACGCGCACAAGTGCGATATGCGGAGCGAAAAAAAAAGTAAAAAAAATTCATCGAAGTTTGTGAGTTTATATCGCAGTTTGCACGTGCAAAAGAACGTTCTATCACACGTGTGAGAGTTGTATGGACAAATGCGAGAGCGACATGTGTCACCTTGTCACATTTCACGTGTGGAATTTGTACGAGCAAATGTTGGAGCGTGTCTATAGTCCAATTGAAAGTAGACACGTGTCCTTTGTCTGTTGACCACACATGCAAAAATTTAGTATAAATGACACAAAAACCGATTACTTTTTTACCTTTTCCGTTCTCAAAATTCGCGACATATCGTTCTTGTGCGCGTGCATTGTTGTCCGTTTGCTTGCAATGATACCTACTTGCACACAAGTGCGATATTCGGTATCTGTCTGCCGTACATATCCCTCTTGTGCGCCATCTTGATAGTTAGTTTTGTTTCAGTTCTCCCTCGCGCACAAGTGCGATATTCACATTACTGCCATGGCCTCTTCCTCAGGATCCTCATGAGATTCAGGCTTGAGTTCATTTCTTAGTGAATTTGGGATTATTGAAAACCTAGACTACTTTCACAACCTATTCAGGCCATATCTACATGTTTTTAGGACTGCACAACCAAATTCTGATGTATTTTATGAACATTATGTTAGATTCAGAGATATACTTAGTAAGCTTGTTTTCTTCATAGGTCCACTCCAGTACATGCATTATACTGATCTTGTTCATTTCTTCTCAGCTTTCAGACATAGACTGGATAGAATGTTCACCAAATTGTTTGATCTTTTCAAAAGCAGTTCAATGTGTCCGTATTGCAATAAGAAATGTCGATTGGTTGAATATCAGAGTGGTTTCATACTTTTCCTGCTAGTTTAGATCCTAGATGATGAGGAAGTTTTTGTTGCTCACGCTCATTTTGCATCATCCTCTGTTCAGTCAGCTATTAAGGATATCAGGCACTTTCTTAGCGACACTCCTGATAAGGAAAGTGACTTTATTGATGTAAATATTGATGTTCTCCGGGATTCTTTTGTTGGCCAAAATACATCTGATGATGAATCCAACCCTATAGAGGAGTCGAAATGTCTTTTCAATCTGCCTATATATTATATTAATGACGATGTATATTTTACTACTGCCGATTTATGTAAATTTTTTGACTATCGTGAGGACAAGTTCTATGTTTATTATCCGGCACAATTTCCGAATTCTCCGACTTTGTAGATTTTGAAATAGATGACCTTGTTGCTATTATTGATTTTGATGATGAGGAGGGACTTATGACTGGTGAAGAATGTCTGACTAAGACTTTATCAAATATAGCTAAGGATGGGTGAGGCAGACCATCCGATGAAGAATTCACGACATTTCAATCCCATATGGGCTTCCCTCGTCCATCATTAATGCATTTAACTGATGATTTCACTTTAGTACATGGTCATTATATTGATCATCCTGATCTGGTTGCTGCTGATGTTGAAGAATGTGTAAGTGTCTAAACTTCCTTGGATTAGAATGTTCTTAATCACTGAATGTGTTTTTGCTAACATATTTTCTATTGCAGGATGCTCTCATAATAGATGATTTTGTTGTGAGACGAGGTGGTTTCAAACAACACACATCCTCATTCCAGAGGGACAGTGGCCGGCCCACTATCATTTCCTGAAGAATGAGATCTGTATTGCTCATTCCAAGCTGAGCCCAATCGGGGAGAGTCTTATAATGGCAGTTAAAGCTTTATCATTTTACCTAGGAGGACATAAATTTGTTAAGTCAAATAAGATCATTTTCAAAAGACACTTATATTGAGCTTAGTGGAAATAAGAATAATGCACATCTATTAGATGCATACACTAGCAGAGAATTTTTTCATGACAATACTACCATAGAATCTGACACAAGATCTGATGATATATAGTTGACACTTTGTATTTTGGTATAATACAATCAATACATTTACATTGAGTATTTCTCCTCTCTTGTTCAATGAATTTGCAAAGCAATTCTAAACATGTCATGATTTGATGACAATGATGATCTTCTACTCAGCAATCATCCAACTTTCTCTCCTTCTATGAACTTGCATGCTTTTCTAAACTTGTTGTATTGTGTGGACTTTGTTATATGTCGAATCTGAACTCTGCGGTAGAACCACTGAAAGAATTGACAAATGCAGTTTCATTTTTCATTGGTTCCTCCATGTGTATTTCGATGAAATGCTGCTCGTGCTTGCCAGTGTGACTTCTCCATTCTTTATGATGACCATACACTCAAGCTTCCATATGTATTTGCAAAAAATGTTGTAAGATCTCTTAGTATGTGCTGCGTATGTCAAAATCATAATGTTAGTCTTATGTTTGAATCTAAATATATGTGAAAATTTGAAAGCATTTTAAAAATTTTATACTAACCATGTAATGAGTGATGTGATCTTCTCCCCATGCTTTTGATACTGCATAAACAAACTCGACACAAGTCCTTTGGACAGCTTTCTTATCAATATCAAAGTATTTTTCTTGTCTTAAATAGCAGTCATACTATCAAGCTTTTTCCATACATCAACTTTTAGTACTCTAGTTTTGCCGTCTTTCTCGAAGTCCTGAGTGGCAGTAATAATATCTGTCCAGACTGAGTGCTGAATATTAGAAGCCTTACCAGTATGATTTGATAGAAAACGACGTGCCTTTGCTCCTCCTATGCTTCGCTTAGTTGGCATGTTCCCATTCTTTCTTGAAAGTTTTTCATCTTTTTGAATTTTGACATGTCCTTTATGGAGTCCTGCTTTTGATAAAACATCTTCTAATTGAAAGATAGCTTCCTTTGCTAGTGATGCTAGCTTAGTATTCCAAGCAAAAATTATATGAACATAAATGATCTTTTCTATTAATCTAGCTTCTGCATGAAGAGTGCAAACATGCACATTTTTTAAGGGGATAGACAGCACAGGCTTCCAGTTTGGATCTGCATATTCTCTAGTAATTCCTGTACTCCTAATTACATCTTTTGTCATCTTCATGCAATATAAACAAGGGTGTTTTGATGTAGCACCGTGAGAGACATTATACATACATTTCAATGTTTTAAAATCACCTGCTAAGTGCCATTCAACATTGAAGTCTCCAACTCCTGGAACATTGAAAAGTCCTCCATCCATATGGTCCTTGATGATCCTAGGATAAGATGTCCATGAAAATATCCATGATAATATATCATGATCCTCTTTCAGCACCTGTCCAAAGAATTGATCAGACTTAGTTCACAATGTATTAATACTATTCAATGAATGTAATGTAATAATGAGGCTACTTACCTGAAACGTTGCCAACCACCATATATCATTTTCTGACTGGACATTGAATCTGAAATCTTCTTGGTTCTCTGTTTGTGATAGAGCACCATTCATGAGAGTTATACTAGCCCTCTCCATCTTCTGCCCTTTCACAATTTATGACTCATCTAACTTCAGTACTATGATTATTTTGCCATTCACCTTTTCATAGGTTATATCATAGAATGTGACGATGTATCTCAGCAACTAATTTAGATCAACAAATAAATTGTTTGATGAATTATAGAATATCAATCTTCCATCAATTTCATACACCTCCTCAATATGAAATGGAATTCGAGTGATCTTATGCATACTTATGTTTAATGTATCCCTCTCTTTTTTCAAGTGACATATCCTAGGGATTGGGACTTTTCTAATTTGAACTTGCTTAAAAGCTTCTCTAATAAGTTTAAATATTGTTGCATATGCTTCCCTGCTAATACTTGCAAAATCACAAGCACCCTGAACTATAGTTATCTACATTTTTTGTGAATGTCCACCATCAAAGACTCTACTATTTTACACTTTACATTTGAATGCAAAAGTCCATAGTAGCTCAAAGAAATCTCATGACTCTGATAAGAGCCTTCCAATGTGATACACCAATATTAGTCATAAACGGACTGCAAAAGCTATGGCTGGCCTGGTACAGATCATGGTGTACATAACAGATCATATAATATAATGGTAAGGATACTCACGCATCTGTTGCTTCTTATGAATTGTTTGAGGACACTGGTACTTTGACGATTTGAGTCCTGGTTCCCTTGGTGAGAGAGCTAACTTGCAATTGATCAGATTATATCTAACTAAAATGTTGTAGATGTACCTTTGTTGTGTAATGTAGATCAACTTCTGTTTTCTGTCTCTGTGGATTTGTATACCAACGCAGAAATGAGCTTCGCCAGATCGGTCATGTCGAATTCGGAAGATAGCATTGTCTTGGCTTCTTTTATCAAATCGATACTGTTGCTGAAAAGCAATGTATCATCTACATATAAAGTGATAATGATAAAAGACCGTTGCACTGCTTTGAAGTAAACGTTTGAATATTAAGAGCTAGGTGTGTAGTCGTGATCAATAAGGAAAGTATTGATCCTTTGAAACCATGCTCGAAACACGATGACATTTGTTTTGGGACTTTGACTTGAAAAAGAGTAATCTTTTTTGGTGTTTTTTAATGGTCCTAGTTTTATGCCAAAATCATGGATTTTTTTAATAAATCTCTAAATTTTGTTTTTAAAAAAGGCAAAAAAATGCATATTTTGAATAAAGAACTACAAGTTTTTTGTTGCAAACTTCATAAAACCATCATAATTACAAATGAAATAATAATCCAAGAGAACAAATGATTTTTGAAACTAGAAATCCCATTGAAATACAAAACAACTTAAATTATATTTGCACATTCCTTTTTTTAAAGTACATTTTCTAAGGAATTTTCACTGATGCCTCGCAATTCAGAACTTGACATATTCTCAACACTCTCGTTTTCAGCTGATGAAGTGGAAGACCCATTTTTTTCATTAGAGTCAACTAGCATATCTTCTTCAGAATCCGCATCTAATGTTGACTAAAAACCTTGTAAATCAACTTTTCTCTATTGATGACGAGTGGAGGATGATGGTTATTCCAGTAATCCAAGTCGTTCTTTCAATATAGATATAGTTGACTTTCATAGATGATTGGTCATTGTTAATTCAAAATTAAATGCCAAAACATCTACATCCTGTAGATTCAAGTCGTCGACTCTTGGTTGATTTTCTCGCAGTCTCTTTCTCTTGCCCTTTGGATCTACTTGCAACATTTCGAGTTCGTACCTTCCCAAAAAATCATTCATTGAAGTGGTGCGCAACCAATGGACACGTAGTACTTTTATTTGAATGCTATTTTGAATAGAACCAAGTACTTTGGCAATCCAAAATGGATGTGCTTCATTGTTTTCTAGAAGCTAGAAGTGCAACAAGGCTTTCAATTTGGATTTCATTCAAATCACCGCGCCATTTCATTTTTGCAGCTTTTACACTTTGCCTATTCTTCCTTGAGCCCACATAAATTTCACGTTTCTCACCTTGCACAAGCTGCAAGAAATCATTATCTCGAGGAAGATCTGAAGGTTCAACAGTTGTAGTTGATGTTCCGAATTTATGAGGCCAATGAAATTCTTCAGTTATTGATGTATATTCGAGATTGAGCAAACTGATTTTTTGTTCCTCGAAAAAGTCCATCCACCAATGCTAATCAAACTCATCAAAAAAACTATAAGATGCTTGAATACTTGATTCCAAAAAATTTAAGGAGGCAAATGGATCAATCTCACGATGTTCTCTTTGGACCTTTTGTTCTTCTAGCAAGGACTTCAAGGGAGACAACATAGCAAGCTTGATTTGAGTCGATGGAATGTTAAGCAAAAATCGAACTCCTTCAAGAGGTAGCCATGAAACTGAATTTGAAAATAGTTTGCCCCATAGTAATATAATGTCTGATTCGTTACATTTAATTTTCAACTATTGCTGAAAGCTAACAACTTATACACAATGAACCTAAAGTCCAAGAAAAGAAACAAATCTTTGTGGATGCACATACATGAGATCATTATTGCGTGTTATCTTGGCATAACAACATAATGTTTTCAAATCGAGGCCCAAACCTAGCCAAACTTTTGGAAACAAATTTGCATGGAAGTTCCACACCAAAAACCTTTTGATTCGAATTCGCCAAAGAATATGAGGTTAGCATAGAAAAATATATATGTCGTGGAAGTTCCATGCCAACTTGTTTTTTGAATTACAAATCACTAAAAAGATAGAAAAAACCAATCTAAAATCTCCACACAAAAGACATTAATAATTACTACTTTAGCTGACATTTAATTAGCATGGCAATTCATGTGTCGATCTTTGGATGGATAATTTTGCCACAAAAAGTCCATGCTCAATTGTCATGTGTTGTTGTGGATGAGGAAAAATATACATAGTAAAAGCCCAATATGATGAATAAGTAATGATTAATAGATGGGAATACCCAAGTTTTTGTGATCTCTCTCTCTCTCTCTCTCTCTCTCTCTCTCTCTCTCTCTCTCTCTCTCTCTCTCTCTCTCTCTCTCTCTCTCTCTCTCTCTCTCTCTCTCTCTCACACACACACACACACACACACACACACACACACAATAGTGGACGTGGAAAGAAACAAACAAGACCCACTTGCTTCTCATAAAACATAACCTCACACCAAACTCATGTAGAGTGGATACATGCATATCAAATGTTTCTTATGAGAGGATTATTTTTGGCTTGAGGTTGTTGAAGGAAAAAGATGAGTGATGACAAGCAGGAATTGGCTTTTAAGATAGGAAACATGTGTCTCTAATGTACATAAAAATGCATCTCGCATGGAGGTCTAGCCATACCAAAATATCATGAGTGACCAAAACTAATTAAGTTAGAATATGCATATTTTTGGCACTTCTCATAACTAATTTATATATTTGACATACTTTCACAGCTCCCAATGCTGATCTAGATTTTAAGATGGACCTTTTGACAAAGGCTTGGTCAGAATATCAACCACACAATCAGTAGTAAGAACATGTTGCAATTAACTCTCTTTAAGTTGCACCTTCTTTCTTAGAAAGTAATTTGCTATCTCTATATATTTAAATCTTGCACAAAATTTAAGATTGGTAGCAAGATGTTGTGCTCATTGTTATAGAAGTGAAGTTAACATGTGTACTATAAGCTTAAGACAAATCATTTTCTTTGCTAAGTAGTTTTGTAGAAGTCTACATGCTAGTGTAGGTGTAGAATGCCACTCACATCTGTTAAACCTAAGTAAAGGGAAAAGAGATAAGTATTGTAATTAGCTTCTAATGTGATCTGATTTCACTGATTAGGATTTTAGTCTCTTTAGTGTTGCTATTAAATGCTCTTATCTGTATGATTTTTGAAGTGCTTGATTATGATTCTAGCAGAACTTCTTCAAATCTACACGTGTGCTTACCGTTTTTGTACGAACATCAACTTCATTTCATGTTTTGATTAATGTTTGATCAAGATCTATTAGAGTTTGCATCTCATTCGTAGTGTAGATGTTGATTTTTCTACATTGGCAAGGTTGGTGATTTGCTTGTCTTTCTAACCAAAGATCAAAGAGACTTTTTGGATCTGCTTCGATCAATGGAACAATTGAAGATTCAGCAGACTCATCATCTGGAATTTCAGCAGATATGTAAAGGACAAAAGCCATTCCTTTGATTAGAAGGCGACATATTCTTTTGTGGATACCACAATATATATTTCTTTTGAAATGGTCATGCAGGTTAGAGTACTTTCTATTGTATTTATGCTTGGAAGATGGTTGGGAATGCACAAGGTCCTGAAAATGAACGAAACAAAAAGTATCTATATCCAAAATAGGAGTACTAATAATTTGAGAAAAATTATCAAGATAAGAAATTAAATTATAACGATTCTCATAAACTAGCTTAACGATATCGCAGGGAGCAAAAAAAATACTCACAAAATACTGTAATTTCTCATATGGAATGTCACTGGCATTCACAAAATCTAGAAGTTTGTTATCTGAGGACATGGAGGAACTAGCCATATTGAACCTGATATTGGTTCGACGCGACAGAATGATTTCAGTCGAGGACTGAACAACAGTGTGCGCGTTGATCTGATATTGTTAGGACGAGACTGAAATTTTTCACGAGCACACGTCAGAAGAGGCTGATATCGCTTCAGCGTCTAAATGATTCCAACTGTGCACTATATGTGAAACCGCATGTCGATTCGATATCATGAGAAAGAAAGAAAACAAAATGACGAGTGAGTTCAGAATAAAAGATCACGAAATCGAAATATGAAAAGCGATGCCCATATTTATAGCCTATTCCTGATGATCACAGCCATACATTTGTCAAATAATGGATTGAGGAACACAGCCTATATTTATTCACCAATCAGAGTGAGACAAATTTGTACCTACACCGGAATACATTAAATAGTCTATCACTAGATTCTACGAATCATCATTAGCCTTGACCCTAAAATTTGTACCTACGCCTGAATACATTAAATAGTCTATCACTAGCCTCACCTAATCATCATTAAACAAATATTAAATGGACATCATTGAGAATCGTGTACGAGGAGAATTATTACAGTCTCTCATTCTATTTAAGCACCGTAAAGACGAGGTTCTTACTTTTGAGATAATGTTCATTCTGAACATTTTCATAAGGCGTTCATAATGCATTCCAATATATTTTCAGTGCGTCTCAGATATCGGATCAGCGCGCCTAGCAGATGAAAGTTATTTTCCACTTGGACTATGTGCGTCAAATCATTATTGTAGGAAAAAAAAGATTTTTGAAATTGTCGAAAGTATTGGACCCCATTATGCATGACCAAAGCTTGATTCAGTAGACTCTTCATACTGTCCAAAGATACATAGAATCTATCGAGTCAAGCTCTGACCATTTACATTCCGTCCAATATCGGTTCAACGCGTGAGAATAACACCTCTGGTTTACACATGCAGTATATGCGCATCGATTTGCTATTGGATGAAATAATGGCCATTGGAATTTTTCGAAATTATAATGATTGGTTATCAAAAAAGGCTAGATATTTATAACTTAACCTTGTCAATTTCCACAATATATTGTAGATGTGACCATACTTTTGTAGACATTAATTGTGGTCGTTATTATCGACTAATCATTTTGATGAAAGATGGATATTTAGTTTGATTTGATTGACATGCCTCTGAATATCTTGAAGTGATCATCAGCGTAATCCAAGCCTCGGACATCCAAACCACCATGTATGCAATCATTTCGGATTTTCTCTATATATGCATATGGATGACACCGATACTTCTTTGCTTAAAGTTCTTATCGTTCTCTACTTCCATGTGATAACAATTCAGCGCGCTCGAAGCAACCTTCCTACATTATGCTTTTACTCATGCACGCCCATCCACTACCAGCTATTAGTTTGGTTAAGTTCAGGTATCGATTTGATCCGCTCGACCTGACTTCTGATCCTGAGTTCTCCTTCTTTGTGCACTGATCTGATATTGGATACTAATGGTGTGGACTAAGCAAACAACACGAGTCCACCCTGGTGGAATCCCAATCACAGGAGGGGGTCAGGGAAATGCACCACCACCTCCTCCTAGGCCAAGGGGCAGAAGAAGAGACCCACCCTGGCTCAAGGATATTCAAAATCTACAAAAGACCAATAATCTTTTGATTCCGATAGCTCATGCACAGATATCCATCGGACAGATTACAAGAAGTCTATCTGTAGATGTGAGATGGACTGCAACGGCAATAAAGACGCTGCACACTGCATATGAGAATTTTCAAGTGCAAATTTTTTCAGATACCATTGTTGCAGGTGTCCATGCCAAGAGGGTGACTATCATGCCCAAGGATTTCAACATTGTGTTCAGGCTACGGGACACAGATGACAAATTTTATAGAGTACTTTAGACCTGCTCCTTCCTCTCCTCCAAAACAAGATTCAGAGAAGAGAAAACGAAAGCAATCTCAACCATCCCGGCTTGTTTTTTGAGTACAAAGTGGGAGTGACCCTCCTAATAAAACGAGGGATTTTTCAAAGCCATCTCCTCTGGATGAGATTCTATCTGCTAGGCAATCTCCTCCCAAGTCTCCTCCTAAGTCTCCATCTTCTCCTCCCAGAACTCCATCTTTATCTTCTCCTGCTAAATCTTCCTCCCCTAATAAATCTCCTCCTCCTTCAAAATCTCAGTCTCCTCCTACCCCCACAAATATTAGTTCCCCACCCCCTGTTCTAGGAAATGATTTAGATGATTTTGTAAATGTAAAGGTAGAATCAATTTTGAATGACAATTCTTTTTGTGGTTTATCTGTATTACTTCCGTCACCCCCTGCACTTGCCTTCGTAAATACTCCTCAATATGTACAGTATGACCAATTGTTACATACATAACTTAAAGCTTTAGGTCTTCGATACAATTTTAAGATGCCGAAGACCAATGCTGGTCTTTCCCGTTCTAAATTAGATACATGTGAACTAGAAAGTAGAGATAAAATGCTAGGTGACAATGTAGGAGGTGGGGCAATTCAATACTGGATGGAGTTTGTCCAGACCCCATTGTTTATAGATGTAGCATTGTCTCCCCTTCAATTCATGGCTACATTTGATTTCCCTGCTTTCAAAAGTCTGCACAATGATATGTTCCAATACGTCAGACTGGGTACTCCAATTCTCGTGCTCCCATATATAGCAAAGTAAGTGTATTCTTTTCAGATTTTAATAAGTTAAATTTTTCATATGAATTTTGATTTCACATTGATTCTCATAGGTTTATTGTTTTCTGATTGCAGTGATAATTAGAGCTTATATGTGTTGTCCTTATATGTCAATGATGAGGGTGTGTGTATTCTAGTTTGTTTAAAGATGAACTCTATTACACACACAAAGAAAATTGCCAGGAGCCATATCCAGAGAATACTGAAACTCTTTCCAATACCAAATGCAATAGCATATACGAAGCTGAAAATGGTTGGTGCAGAGGTAAAAATTTATCAATATCAGTTCGATGCGCCCTTGTAGTTATTGTTTGGTTTCTTTTCATATCGTGCGCGCTAATCCGATATTCAAACAATATTTTTTGGATATCGATTTGATGAGCGCTTGTTTCCATTGTAGATTTTATTATAACATCCTGCGCGTTGATCCAATATTTCATAATGTTAAAATTTTGTTATTAACTTTCGTTTATATTAGATACTACAGTCCTCCCAGCCGATTGATTATGTCAGCTGTGGTTGGTATACGGTATGCAATGCCAAACACTTTTTCAATTGGCTTGCACTACAAGACAAACTTCCTAATCTGGAAGAGGTAACAACATTTAAGTGTATTTTTGTTTTTTTTCATAATCAAATTCCTAATAACTAATCTTTCATTAATAACATTTAATTGTGTTTATGTTTGTTTCTATTAAGATGTCCGAAGGTCTCCCCAATGGAGATAATGCAGGAGACCATAAAGCTTGTGATCAAAAATTCATATCCAGTTGCAGTGGCAGAGTGTTCTCCACCCAAGCTACTTCTAACTGGAGAAATGGATTTAGAAATCATAGATAGTTGATACTGCTAAAGAGTTCGTCTCACTTGATGTGGATGAGACCATGTCCACTGGCTTCCAAGTCTTGATCGAGTGGCACCCATTTACCTTTATTTTTTTTTTCCATCTTTGATAATGGAAGCATAAGCTCAACATTTGTTTTTCAATTTGATAACGGAAGCACATGGAAGACATTTGAATTTTGCATTCTATTTCTCCATCTGATCTTTTGTCCCAGCCTTCATCCATAAGTTCAGATAATAAACTATCTGATAAATTTTTGCATACAAACATCGTTGGGGGTGTTTTGTGTACATTGACACTTGAAAATAAATCCACAAATATATTCAAGGAAATAAACCAACTCAATCTTACTGTTTTTGATCATTTGCTTATCTTTAATGAGTTTTTTATATCATTATATATCTTGCAACGAAATGATTTTGAAACTGCAACATCAGGTGCAATCCATTCATCACTTTCAAAACTAGGTAATGGAATTGGGACTATCTGTCCAGAATCTTCTTTTGTATCAAGAATGTACATTGATTAATAAAACAAGATTCTACTATCAGCTAGATTTTTTGCAGTTCTACCTCGATATTGCAGTTGTCCAATATGAGTGTGAATAACATCTAACACACCTGCCAGAGGTCCACTGGGCTTTCATTCATTTATGTTGGATGGATATAGATCCGCAAGAAGATAATGATCAGATTGGCAAGTTTACTATTAGATATTTATGAATGCCAAAAATCTAAGTATAAAAAATATCAATACACACAATTGCTTTTTTTGTAATCCTAACGGTTGAATCCTTGCACATTTATCTTTGAATGCATATATACATGTTGGACTAGAATTTTAGAAATTGATTTTCCTCCTAATGATGTTTTGAAATCCAAAATTTTGGCCTTCCAATAAGATCAAAATGATAGTTTTGACCTTTTGCTTTTTCGAAATGCTCTTCTTGATGATGGATGCATCAAAACCCAAGAGTTTTTTTTATATTTTCTTGGCACTCATAATCCATTATCATCTTTCTTGTTGAATAGAAGCACAAAGTCGATTAAGGAGCACAGCTTCCTTGATGGCGCCATTCATAATGTGCATGCAAAAATTTGAAACACTGAACTATGAATATGAAAATATGCATAGACAAAAAGCCATGAATCTCAAAATATGTGTTGGCATAAATTTGAAACACTGATCTATTTGGAGCCACGAATTAACTCTAGTTAACCCTATTAGCCATGATTTGACAATGCATATACATTAATGGTACATGGATTTTCTCATCTCAACCATCTACCATATTCATTTTCAATATTTTTGGGTCTCTTCGGGCACTGATGACCTAGAAGGGCAGGCCTCATCAACCAATAGAATTTCCACATGCTGCTTGACGAAACAACAATATACTTACAAATGACAGGAGTTGCAAGAGTTCACAATTCCTGACAAATAGACATAATCATCCCAAAATCATGTGATTGTGTGCATCCTCATCACCTGTGCCATGAAATAGGGGTAATGATCCTCATACTTTTGGTATTGCATCAATGTCGTGGGGAACAATTATTGTCTCAAGGACTCTTCTCACCCTAGGTGTAGCAAGTCCAAGAATAGGGGTTTGTATCACTGGATCAGTTCGGAAGAGATTGTCATCTTCCTTTATAACTATGTTTTTCATATCAAAAAGCATCTTTTCAAGTTTTTCATCCACCATGGTCTCATCATCAAATATCACAATTTCATTTTCAGATGGTGAACTATCAATCCCTTCAATCAACTCATCAAGACCTATTTCGGGCTCTTCCTCTATCATAAACTTCTAAAAATTGGATTTCAAATTCTCATCCACACATTGTTTTAAAAATTCTTGTATTGATAAGTTTGGCCAAATGTCATTTAGACTAGGATCAAAAGGGATCACTCTTTGGGATCTAATTCATTATGATATGGCTCAAATTCTTTCAACAAGAGTGCTATGGCTAGTAGAAAATTTGACAAGGCCCCAATGGGGGATGACTCATTTGATGGATCAAGTATTTGGAATAAAGATTTTATAGCTCCTACAAACTCATCCACTTCTATCTTTGATGGAGCATCCTCAAGCGGTAAATCTTGTGTACTTCTCTCTATCACATGTGTTAATTTAGGATCTGGAGAATAATATGTTTTTAATAAAAGATCTATGGCTAGCTATAGATCAGAGAGAAACACTTCTGCATCTATATCTGAATGTAGAACTAGATTGCAATGGGATCTGGTGGAAATTCTTCCACATCTAAGCTGGGTATCTCAGGTTCTATCAATGGAGGGCATATATTTGTTTCATGCACTGGTTTTTCCGTCAGTATGATGATGTGCTTGTCTTCAAGATATATTTCTGACTTTCTTGATCCAAAGTATTCTAGTTGGACACTATGCTCGTCATTGCTAGGGTCCAATAGAAAGGTATCAATGGATTTTTGAGGTTCTCTTTCTATGTTCCCCCTTACATGGTTTACCTTCTTTACTTGAATTGTCCTCAACCTATACTTAATGATATCAGACATCCATGGGGAAAAACTTTGCAAGATTGAGCTAAGCATTTGATGTAGAATCCTACTAGTGTTAGTCTTTACATGCTCACATTCTGAAGTATCTTCATCATGGCGTCAATGTCGTAGTTCTAAAATAAGCCTCGTAAGATCTAAATAGACGGGGGTTGAATGATTTCTAGTTCATATGCTACTTTCATTTCTCTCAATGGTTATTGGTTCTCTACTAGCTGTAATAGAGCCCCCAAAGGACATTTCCTAGCTTGGATGTTTAGTGTTGCACTCTAGCTTTAACACAACACATTCAATGGCTCCTAGGCTTGTCGACTGGTTTAGTGGGAAGACAATAAGCACCTAACAACACAAAGTTTATCTTCTAGTCTTGGAGCTTATCTTAGAGCACATAGGAGAAGTTGATTCGCATCTCTTAAACTACCTCAGTTCATGGGTACACCAAACAAAGGTCTAGTCAATCCAAATATATAAAAAAAATCGCGTCTCACAACAATTGACAATGATCTCATTTCTAAGATGGACAACAACCTTCTTTCAAGCAATCAATGACAACTTTCAAGTAGCTTCCAAAAGACGCACCAAAATTGTTATGGCGTGCGGCTGACGGTCTAAACAACAAAATCATTCTCAACACATACAATATGAGACACATGAAATTTGTAGACCATTGGTACTATGACTACCCTTCAAGCAACATTCCCTTATCAAGTCACTCCCAGCAGATGCACCAAGATGTTACGGCATTTTCCACTCAAGGGATCAAAGCTAAGAGGAGAACAACATAACAAGATACAACACCACTATGTGGTCAGTGTCGTGCTATTACGAGAATGGTCGTACACGTCCAAACACAAAGCTAACTAGGGGATCCCTGACATGCTTTATCGACCAAGCCATACCTTTATAGCTAATAGAGGTTTTCGAGGCCTCCAGAGGTATAGCATATAAAGAATTATATACCAATCGACTATCTCTCAGTCATATGAAGTTTATCACATAACTAGCATCCCTCAATCAGTAGTCATCAACATCAACCTCTGTGCAGAGTCTTAACATTTCTAGACGAGGATCAGAACACACACATCCCTAGTCCTACCGTAATCAAGCAGCGGTAAGATGCAGGGTTATGAGCTTGCTAGGATGTCCGCTAATCTAACAGCACCAAAGATGACACAATTCGTTGTTGATACATTATTTTCAGACCTGTAAGGACGGTGATGTAGAAATAAGGTGTGGCAGTATACGGAATATTAGGAGCTATGGGAGGGCTTGGACGAAACATTTTCGATATTCATTGTCATTAGGTAGTGAGTGATGTTTGTAGTATGCAACCCTTTCCCAAAATACTCGACACCCCTTCCATTTATATAATCATGAGATCAGTTCAAGTGCAACATGCAATTCCCCAACCATCTTGATTTCTAGATGGACGAGAGTGAATAGTCAAGAACCGTATGTTCCAACGGGTTATCTCGACTATTGTAGTTCTAAATGAAGACAGACAATGGGTTTGTTCTTTACTCATGTAGTGTGTCCCAACTATGGTGAGTATAACCTCGCTCCTGTGTTCCAAGGAGACGAGGATGACTTGCTTAATTCATTCATCACATTCACTCAGCAACCTCCCTTAAAGGCTTTCTCCATACAAAAAGAAGAAGCAGCTTCAGAAGTGGAAGGGCCAGCTTCCGAATCGTCAAAAATATTTAACAAAAGAAAAGAAACAAATGCAGACTGAAAATCAACAAATCTATTTTTTTTATTGTGAATTGAGCACTCATCTACAGACTTGAAATCATTATGTAATTTGGTGAACATTTTGTCAAGCTTAGCTTTATAGCCATGCTTGTCGAGTGCCACCAGGTCCTGATAATGAATCATGTCCTTATTCTGAGATCTGAATAAGGGAGTACTAAGCAAAGACTTAAATCTGAGATAAATCTTAGAAAATGCTTCCACACCAGGACCCTCAGTAATAGAAGGAAGAATAAAAAGAAAAGGAGAAAACAAGGATTTGAAATACTCTAAATTATCACTAATACCAAATTCATGAAAAAAAGAAAGCAAACTAGGAAATTAGACATTTTGATGTAAGATGTAAAAGATGTAAGACGCGCTTGAATGCGATACCGGGCCAGGCAGTATCGGTTTCAGGCGCAAGTAAGTCAATGGAGCATAAACAGTGGAAAGGGCGCGCTTGAAATTGATATCCAGATAAGAAATAAAAAATCTACGTGAAAATCCGTGTCGAAAATGACCTATTTATAAAAATAATTTGCACATGTGGAGGAGTTCCAAAAGGACACATGTTGATGCATGATTGGTCATTAATATTATGTCGTATAGACAATGATTGATCTGACATCTATCACATACAGAATCGCATGTGTCCAAATCTGATTCGCATGTGGCCTCATAATTGAGTCATTATTATCAGTATGGACAATCCACGTGGACCAGTTAGATGCCGACAAGTGTCATCAGCCGTTTTTTTACACGTGGAAAAAAAAAAATTTATATGCACCCTCGAAATTTTCATTTTTTTCTGCAGAATTTTTGATTTTGCTCTCAATATCGCTCTCAAGCGCGCTCTTTCTTTGCAAAATACTCTGCCATCTCACCGTGCTCTCGAAACCGATACCGCTGTGATTCCAATATCGCTTTCGAGCGCGGATCTCTTTTCTGCATATATTCTCTATCTATCTTGCACTCAAAACCGATATTCAGTTATGGTATCGATTTCAAGCGCCTTCTGATTGCAAATTTTTTGGTTTTCATTCCCTGTGCTTGGGTCCAAATTTTTTATTTCTAATTTACTTTTTTTTATTCCAAGAATGATGGCTAGAACCAAATCTACTGCTCGTGCCATAACCACCGTACAACCATCCCATGCCCGTGTTCCCCTTGGTACTAGCCGTAGACGTGGCAGAAAGCAGGTTTGGCTAAGGGAGACTAGAAAACTCTAGAGATCAACTGCATTGTTGATCCCTAGAGCTCTTTTCGGTCGATCTGTTAGGAATGTCACTCTGTCATTGGGGCTAAATGTTCATTTTGCCGTAACAGCCATGCAGGCCTTACAGGGTGCTGTAGAAGACTTTCTGGCCCAGTTTTTTAAGGATACATGTCTTTTGGCCGTGCATGGTAAGCTTGTCACCATCATGCCAAATGATTTTGTCATTCTCATAAGACTTCGGGACCATTATTCTGGTCTTCATGTGGATAACACCAGCACCTCCAAAGACCTGCCTCTGGATAGAAGAAACTTGTTGACTATCTCTAGGAGGAAAAGGAAGCAGCCTGTTTCCAAGAAAGTTGGATCTCGAAGGCCAGCTGCATTCCTTCCTCCTAGAGTTATCCCTGCCAAGAGACCCCACATCGTCTGAGCTCTGAATCAGATGCTAGAGAATCTGATTCAGAACAAGAATCACCCTCTTCTCCTCGTATTATTTGTCCAGCTGCTCGGAAGGTTTCTTCACCAATAGTGATGATTACCCGAGAGGAGCTCGACAAAATAACCAAGAAATCTGTAAATATTGTATCTACTTCTCTTTCTGCTCCTGTACATAATCTTTTTGTCAAAATTCCATACGATCTTGCACAAGTTTTTTTGATTCTGACCATTATAACCAGTACAATGCTTACTTAGCTAATAAAATTGATCTTCTCAGTAATTATTTTGATTTCTTTCTTCCAGATTCACATAGAAGCTTTAGATTAGGTCCCAAATTTTGTGCCGAGCTTAAAGATAAAACATCAGAGATTTCAAATGTAATAGTAGAAGACGGAAGATGCTTTTTGCAGGATAGTATTAGTTCCGATTCTCATGGTGTAGTTTTTGTTGTTAGTCCATTTTTTTTATGGGAGTGATGAAGGCAAAAGAAGCCGCTTTTGATAAGGCTGTATATTTCATCGAATGCAGTCTAGTGGTGAGATTTTATTTGATTCCATATGAGAATAAGTAAGGATTGCTCGTTTGTCTTTGTTGTTTTAATTTGGATTGTTGCAGTCGGCATTGCTTTAATATGTAAGGATTTATTGATATTTGTATTTTGATTGTTGCAGTCAGCATTAAAGCCTGAAATTTCTTTCTGTAAAGATAAATAAGGAGGGAGTATCAAATTTTCTATGTGTAAAAGTAAACTCAATTGCTAACACACAGAGATAATTTGATTCTCTACTTCATGATGTCGTTCAAGAAATACCGACAACGACAACCTCAATTGGAGAGATAACCATTAAATCTCTCAAGGTATATTCTATTTATCTCTAATATGCATGTATTTTTTTTTAGTTTAAATCTATCATCATAGCATAAATAAATGTTTTATCATAATATTACTATTTTTTGTTCAATATATGCAGTGTGTACAGCAAATGGACACTTTCAGTGGTGCATGGTTCGTCTTGTACAATACAAAGCTCTTTTTTGAGTGGTATAATTTACAAGTGGATGTAGATATTGAAAAGGTAATATTTGTAATTCCTTTCATCCGGATTCATTTATCTTTACTATCATTTTTTGTAATTTGCTTATTCACGTGTTTTGTGATGACAGTTCACTCTTGAGTTGTATACTCCTGACGATGTATATAGATTTTGGCAAGAGTTGATCAGAACCTATGTACATAACAGTATAAGCGTTGCACCTGAAATCGAGGGCCCTCAAAAACAAGCTGCTCCTACCTTAACAACCTTTTAGGTTGCTCAAGATGCAAATATTATTATATATGATAAAAAAGGAATAGAACTCCTTCCCAATATAGAGGAAGGCGATATTATAGCAGAGAGGCCTCTTGCCTTAAAAGGCACTTCCCGAAACAGAGAAAGGCGAGATTATAGAAGAGGGAACCGTTCCCTTATCAGTTCCTAATACTAATACTAAAAATATAGAAAAAGTTACTGAATAGAGATCCATTTCTAGATATATCAAAAAAGAAGAAGAAGATACAATCATTTTACATGTAAACAACCCGTTTATGGGGTTTTTATTGATATCAATATAGATTCTTACAATCAAGTTGTGTCCATAGTGTAATATTGGAATGCAATTTTCTATATTGATAAGAAGACATGATGATTGGCATGTATTTGTTGATAGTGAATCTCAGTGTTCTTCCATAAGTTGGATTGTTTCGCCAATATCTCTGCATTTGATCTCGAGCTCATGTCTTTTACGTACCTGCATAAAACTAATACAAACTGAGTTACAATTAGTACAAAGATTGTATTAGAAAGTTTTGATTGAAACTATTCATAAAGAATCGAGTGTTTACAGTTACTTACGAGTTTACCATTGAAAATGAATCTGAAGTCTGAAAGTACATCATCTTGTAGGAGCAATAGTTCCCGCCTGATCTAATTTAGACTCCAATCTTCTTCTACCTCAACACATGTCAAAATGACATCATTGTATATAATTTCAATATTTTTTCATTTTGAATGTCCACTGGCTTCCATGTCTTGATCGAGTGGCACCCATTTACCTTTATTTTTTTTCCATCTTTGATAATGGAGGCATAAGCCCAAATTTGTTTTTCAATTTGATAACGGAGCCACATGGAAGACATTTTAATTTTGCATTCTATTTTTCCATCTGATCTTTTGTCCTAGCCTTCATCCATAAGTTTAGATAATAAACTATCTGATAAGTTTTTGCATACAAACATCGTTGGGGGTGTTTTGTGTACATTGACACTTGAAAATAAATCCACAAATATATTCAAGGAAATAAACCAACTCAATCTTACTATTTTTGATCATTTGCTTATCTTTAATGATTTTTTTATATCATTATATATCTTGCAACAAAATGATTTTGAAACTGCAACATCTGGTGCAATCCATTCATCACTTTCAAAACTAGGTAATGGAATTGGGACTATCTGTCCAGAATCTTCTTTTGTATCAAGAATGTACATTGATTAATAAAACAAGATTCTACTATCAGCTATATTTTTTGCAGTTCTACCTCGATATTGCAGTTGTCCAATATGAGTGTGAATAACATCTAACACACCTGCCAGAGGTCCACTGGGCTTTCATTCATTTATGTTGGATGGATATAGATCCGCAAGAAGATAATGATCAGATTGGCAAGTTTACTATTAGATATTTATGAATGCCAAAAATCTAAGTATAAAAAATATCAATACACACAATTGCTTTTTTTGTAATCCTAACGGTTGAATCCTTGCACATTTATCTTTGAATGCATATATACATGTTGAACTAGAATTTTAGAAATTGATTTTCCTCCTAATGATGTTTTGAAATCCAAAATTTTGGCCTTCCAATAAGATCAAAATGATAGTTTTGACCTTTTGCTTTTTCAACATGCTCTTCTTGATGATGGATGCATCAAAACCCAAGAGTTTTTTTTATATTTTCTTGGCACTCATAATCCATTATCATCTTTCTCGTTGAATGGAAGCACAGAGTCGATTGAGGAGCACAGCTTCCTTGATGGCGCCATTCATAATGTGCATGCAAAAATTTGAAACACTGAACTATGAATCTGAAAATATGCATAGACGAAAAGCCATGAATCTCAAAATATGTGCTGGCATAAATTTGAAACACTGATCTATTTGGAGCCACAAATTAACTCTAGTTAGCCCTATCAGCCATGATTTGATGATGCATATACATTAATGGTACATGGATTTTCTCATCTCAACCATCTATCATATTCATTCTCAATATTTTCGGGTCTCTTCTGGCACTGATGACCTGGAAGGACAGGCCTCATCAACCAATAGAATTTCCATATGCTGCTTGATGAAACAACAATATATTTAGAAAGTTTTTATTTTATTTAAATTTGGAAAATTCTACGTTACGTAGAACCCCGATTTCAAGGTTTCAATTGGTCCACATGGCAACTAAAATAAGAAAAAAAATAAAAAAACATCTTTTTCAAAGGCCCTCTTCGGGCTCTAAGTTTCTCTAGTGTGAACCTTGCAATTTTGTACATTTAATCCGATTGCTTTTCTTTGTCTTCCGAAGAGTGCTTTGTCAAGCGGCTTCGTGAGCAAATCTGCAATCATGTCTTCAGATTCTATGTATTGAACTTTGAGCACTTCTTTCGAGATCAAGTCTCAAAGATGATGGTACTTCAGAGGTATATGTTTTGCCTTTGAATGAAAAATAGGATCCTGGGACAGAAATATGGCACTTTGAGAATCCATCATCATCGTGCATGGTTCTCTTTGTGGTATGCCAATTGCTTCCAACATCATCTGCAATCATACTACCTCATTCGCCATCTTTGAAGTTGTGACATATTCAGCTTCGCATGAGGATTGAGCCACCAAGGTTTTCTTTTTGCATATCCAGCTGATTGCTGCTCTGCACACGATCGAACATCCTTCTGTCACGGACTTGCTGTCGTCTTTGCAGCTCGCCCAACTTGCATCACTGTAGTGTTGCAGCTCGAATCCTTTGCCTTCGTCTGGTAGGTTAATCTCATGTTTTGGGTACCCTTCAGATATTGCAGAATTCGCTTCGCCATTTGCCAATGTGCCATGCCAGGATTCGAAGAGAATTAGCTTAATCATAGACAGAGAAGGCCAAATCAAGTCTAGTACAGATTGTGAGGTACATCAGACTACCGATCAGGTTTTGTAAGAGTATACCTTCAATTTTTTGTCTCTCCTCATCTATATTCGGACAATCCTGTTACGGTTAGTCTGGCTCCAGCTATTATTGGTGTGGCCTTTTCTTTGCAGTCCATCATTTGATACTGCTTCAGTAATTTCTGGGCGTATTCTGACTAACTCAGGTCCATTTCTCTTATTATTCAATTTCTTCTGATTTCCAACCCAAGACATTTTGTTGCTTCTTCTAGATCTGTGATTTCATAGCTTTTAGAAATTTGACTCTTCGTTTTCTTGATTAGCATCAAGGAATTTCCTATCATTAGGGAGTCATCTACAAATATAGTCAGAATCGCAAAAATTTTTCCTACTTCTTTTATACAGACATTACAGTCTGGTTGTGTAGGAATGTAATCTAGAGGCTTCAAAAGACCATCAATCTTCTTATACCAAGATTGTGATGTCTGCTTCAGACCACAAATGCATCGTTACAAACGACAAACATATTGTCGATTGCCAGGGTTTTCAAATTCACCGACCAGATGCCTTCACCCTTCAAAAGTGTTTTGAGTTTAAATTTCATAGTCTGTAGTTTTCGCCATCAAGACTGATTGCCATTCTCGTCTAGATCGTTGTAGCCATATTGTGTTGTCTTAGAGAATCACTGCTCGGATATCATGCAGTGATAACCCTGGGCTCTGATACCATGTAGTAAAATTTTGACTTTTCATTTCTGTTCTGTTTTCTTGGGAACCTAAGCAAGCAACTACAGATCACAGATCATGACAGAATCAATCGAGAAGACAACACGACAAAGAAGAGGTGGAAAAGAGAACAATTGTATTTTCTATTTTACATTTCGGGTGAGTCGTTCAGTGTCTCACTCGTTGGTGGCCTGACGCTCACCTTAGTCGCTGTGTTCTGCTCGTTGGAAGACTTTCATGCATAGCTCTACACTCTATCTTCCTCTCTCGTCCTCTATCTTTGTGTCAATCAAAAGGTGTATTTATCTCCACTATGTGGAGTTTACAAGATAGTTCATCAGAGAATTACAAGACAAGTTAAAGCTAATCAACTAGTTATTCTCTATTATCATGGTTTATTTCAGAGCGTGAAGTACAATACACCATGCTCGTTGAGCTGTCAGTTGGCAGCGCGAATTGTTCTCTTTCGTTTCATGTCTTCGTTGAGTGTGTTTCGTCACTGGTTGTTGGGCCAAATCTCAAATACCTTTCTTTCGGTCTTCGGGGTATGTTTACCCTTTGCTTCGCTTCGCTTCGGGGTATGTTTGCCCTTTGCCTCGTTTCGCTTTGTCACCTTTGCAACAAAGTTGCAGAAGTTCACAATTTCTGACAAATAGACATAATCATCCCAAAATCATGTGATTGTGTGCATCCTCATCACCTGTGCCATGAAATAGGGGTAATGATCCTCATATTTTTGGTATTGCATCAATGTCGTGGGGAATAATTATTGTCTCAAGGACTCTTCTCACCCTAGGTGTAGCAAGTCCAAGAATAGGGGTTTGTATCACTGGATCAGTTCGGAAGAGATTGTCATCTTCCTTTATAACTAGGATTTGGGTCTAGCCATCATTCTCAAAAAATGAAAAAAAAAAAAAAAGTTTGAACAAAAGAGTAGGGACTGAAAACAAAAAAAATTGTCATCAGATGACACTTGAGATCGATACCAGAACTGAATATCGATTTCGAGCGCCAGATATACACAGAATATTTTCAAAAAGAAGATGCACGTTTGAAAGCGATATTGGAATAACAGCGGTATCGGTCTCGAGTGCACAATGAGAAAGCGAATGATTAAGCGGTGAGAGGGCACACTTGAGAGCAATATTGGGAGCAAAAACCGAAAATTTTGCAAAAAAAAAATGTAAATTCCAAGGACTTATATATACAAAATTTTTGCACGTGTGAGAAAACGGCCGATGACACGTGTCGTCATCTATCTGGTCCATGTGGAATGTCCGTACTGACAATGATGACTCAATTATGAGTGCATGGGGGTTGGGACATGTGCACGAATCATTTTTTGACGTTTGTCATTCTCACTCGTGACAGATGTCAGATCAATCATTGTTTGTACGACAGATTCTTTCTGACCAATCGTATGTCAACACGTGTCCTTTTGTAACTCTTCCACACGTGCAAATTTTTTTTATAAATAGGTCATTTTTGACTCGGATTTTCATGCAAATTTTTGATTTCTTGGCAGAATATCAATTTCAAGCGTGCCCTTTGCACTGATTATCCTCCGTTGACTTACTTGCACCTGGAACTGATACTGCCTCATCCGGTATCGTATTCAAGCACGTCTTACATCTCATTTCTTTTTTGCTCTTTGTTCACGCGCTCGGATCTAATACCTTGATTTCTAATATCTCTTTTGAGCACACATTGCCTTGAGGTTCTTGTTTGACCTGCACTTTGCGCTTGAGAGTGATATTTGGAATTCTACATCTATAGTTTTTGTTAAAAATGTCTAATTTTGATCCTAATTTGCTTTTTTTTTTCATGAATTCGGTATTAGTATAATTTGGAGTATTTCAAATCTCTTTTTTCTTCTTTTCTTTTTATTTTTTCTTCTATTACTGAGGGTCCTGGTGTGGAGGCATTTTCTGAGATTTATCTCAGATTTAAGTCTCTGCTCAATACTCCATTATTCAGATCTAAGAATAAGGACATGATTCATTATCAAGATCTGGTGGCACTCAACAAGCATAGCTATAAAGCTAAGCTTGACAGAATGTTCACCAAGTTACATAATGATTTCAAGTCTGTAGATGAGTGCCCAATTCACAATAAAAAATGTAGATTTGTTGATTTTCAGTCTGCATTTGTTTTTTTTCTTTTGTTAAATATTTCTGACAATTCAGAAGCTAGCCCTTTCACATCTGAAGCTGCTTCTTCCAGTGGTACAAAGTTTGAAAAGTCAAAGATTGTAAATATAGATTTTTATTGATACGAACGTTAATTTAGATGATCGTTCAGATTTTGATCCTGCTCGAAATAGACCATCGTTTATAGGCCCTACCACTACCCTTTCTCCTTTTGATAAATCTTTGATCACTTTGCCTAGTTATAATATAGATAATAATTCTTTTTTGACAATATCAAATTTTTTTTATTTCACTGAAGTTGAGACTTTTTGCATTTTTAGCAAAGAGCTTGATGAATTTTCGGATATAATTGATTTGGATACTGATGATCTTCTCCCTGGTGTTGATGATGTACATAATGCTAAGTTTTATTCACGGAAAGATTGCCTGAAAATGGCTGTAGAGGAAATGCGCAACAAAGAAGATGATCTACCTTCTGAGGAGGAGTTTCTCAGAATCCAAAGTCAACTTGGTTTTTCACAATCAACTGTCTATTCACCAACAATATTGACATCGAAAGGTGGACATAATATTGATGGAAAGATAGTAATCAGGGAAAACAAAGCGGAATGCGTAAGTTTTTGTATCTTATCATGTACTAGTAGATTCGTTATGTCAGATTATATATTGGAGCTTATATACTTTGTTTTTTTTTCATTTCAGAAAACAATTTTCCTTGATGATTTTGCAATTCGTCAAGGAGGGCATAGATCTTCTGCTAGAGAATTTTCAAGGGATCATGCACCGAGGCACTATCTGAAGTTATTCAAAAATAATGAGATAAGTGTTGCTCATTCAAAGTTTCATCAACATGGTGAGACTATGATTATGACAATCAAGGCACTGTCTCATTTTCTTGGAGGACATAATTTTAATAAGGTGCATAAAATAATCTTTGTAATGAAAACTATTGTGGTTAAAATTTTAGAATATGAACCAATGAATTCCAGGTTCAGATCATCTCATTTCGCATTGTATGCTGCTTATGTTGATCTAAGTAAGCATGAAAACTATGAGCTGTTGGATCCATACGAAATAAGGAAAGTGTTGCATGATTCTAAGTTACAACTTTCATTAGAGAAAGTATCGGAAGCAGAGTAGATACTGCTGAATTGTATATA
The DNA here is from genome assembly GCA_029204225.1 of Diphasiastrum complanatum. Classification (NCBI taxonomy): domain Eukaryota; kingdom Viridiplantae; phylum Streptophyta; class Lycopodiopsida; order Lycopodiales; family Lycopodiaceae; genus Diphasiastrum; species Diphasiastrum complanatum. The sequence goes on along the minus strand of CM055104.1, from coordinate 11,178,670 downwards.
CAAAATTTTATTGTGTGTCTATTGCCTATTCGCTATAATTCGTCGATTTTGTATTATGATAAATTTTCTGTAAAACCATTGGAAAAGTTGTAGTATATAGCTGTTTTTTGTGCTAGTCCCGCCATGTTGTGTACTTTTATGAAATGTCACTCTTGCTTGCCAATGAGATTTTTCCATTCCTTGCGATGACCACATGCTAAGACTTCCACTATTTCTTGCAATGAATGTCGAATGATGCCGTAATATGTGCTGCATGTCATGAAAATATAATCTAAATCAATACCAAAAGTATCTAATTTAATTGCACATATTTGTCTATAGTAGTGTAACATCGAAATCTTACCATATAATGTGTTATATGATCAACACCCCATGCACTTCGAACTGCATCCACAAATTCACTGCTTATTTTCTGTATCATTTGTACATAAGTAGTTGAAAATTTGTCTTTTCTCAAGTATTTCACCATGTTGTCTAATTTTTTCCAAACTTCTTTGTGTATACGAGTAGAACCTTCTTTATTGAAATCTTGAGTTGCTGCAATAATTTCTTTCCAAACCGAGTATTGAATTTTGGATTGTTTGCCAGAATAATTTGATAAAAATCTTGAAGCTTTAGATCCTCCAATGCTCGGCTTGCATGGAATATTTCATGTTTTACCTAATAGCTTGTCATCTTTTTTAATTTTAACGTGGCCTTTATGTAAGCATGCTTTGGACAACACATCCTCTAATCTGGAAATATCTTCCTTCGTAGAGGCCTCTGGCTCAGAATTCCATGCAAACAAGATGTGAAGATATATTATTTTTTCTATAATACGCACCTCCGCATGCAATGTACAGATATGAACATTTTGAAGAGGAATCAGTAGTATAGGTTTTCAATAAGGATCTTCTCGATCCCTTGGTATTCCTGTACTCCTTGTCATATCTTTTGATGTCTTCATGCAGTACAAACAAAGGTGTTTAGAGTTAGCGCCATGGTGTGAAAAATACAGAAATAAACTTGGTAGAGGCCAAAAATATTGTATATAGATAAACACACATGTGTGGAGCCTATTCCCACGTGTGAAACTAGTGTACTTGTCATGTACCATAATCGTATAGGATGTACATATGATTTAATTCAAGTTCTAGTGGCTAAAATGGCCAAAAACTAGTTTTCTAGACATATGACACATGGCATCAATCTATTGATTGCATGAGCCACATCCTTTGGTTAGATGTCATATTCTATGTGTATAGGACAGCTCACATGTGTGGAATAAGTTGAAGTAGGCAAATTTTGAGTTCTAGAAGATTTCCAAGTAGATCTCCATATACAAGGAAAATAGACCAAAAGTGCTCAAAATAGAAGGTTTGGTCCAACTGTCGGTTTTTCATGATGAATCATCATATGACAAAGCACCTTCACACATGCAAGATCAGAGGGATGATCAGTACCATGAGCTCCCACTTATTGTATATATAGAGCCACATTTGGCCATAATCATTGTGAGACACCAATCTTGGTTTTGGAAGCAATTTTGAGTGATTCTCTCCATTTGTCTACATTTGTTTTGATTGTTTTGAGGTTCTATCAATATGTACTTGATTTTCAGGTTGGAGTCCGTACTCAGACAATCTTTCACACGTGTGAAACCAGAAATTACACCTACCTTCAATTAATGATTGTTCTTGTTAGGATTTTGTGTCTAGAATTGATCTAGATTGATCTTAATTTCAAGTAGATTGATAGATCAAGTAATTTGACAACCAATCCCTCTTGAAGATCAAATTAGGATCCACTCTTGGTCCTTTTTGTACTTTTTGCACATGGTATTAGAGCCTAGTACAAGAGGTTTTGTTGAAATTGATAGGGTTAATCCAAATCAAAGCCAAAATTAGCAGTTTTTGGAAACTAGTCAAATTTTGTGTAGCGAGTTGAATTTGATAGCTATCCTCAAAATTTTTGGTCCAGATCTTGTTGTGGGCTGTAAGAACTCTTTTCACATGTGTGAGGCCGTACATCTCCGGTTTTGACTAAGAAATTTCAAAAATTTGTAGAATTTGACTCACATACCCAATTTGAGTGATTTTTGGTGCAAAATCAAGCATTTTCTATAGAGAATCTAATGTCTTGATTAGTTCTTGGATTAAATCAGCCAAGGTATTAAATTTGAAGCTTGAATTAGGTGCATTAATTGATTATCTCTGATTTTTTGAGTGCATGTTGAAGTTGAGAGAGATTTTGCTAAAAATCATAGATTAAGGAGTGATATGCAAGGTGAGAGGTTGAAATCCATTGTACCATCACTCTAGATTTGTTCAAGAGTGATAGGGTCAAGTTTAAAAGCATCATTTTGCTAGAAAACATCTTTGGATCTGTCCTCCAAGTGAAACCTTTGAGATTTTCTATTGCATATAGAGCATCTATGCAAATCTTTTGTAGAATTTGACATAGATTGGCTTAAATTGAGAGTTCTAGAAAAGAGATTGAGATCCAAGTCACATTGTTCAACCTTACTCAATTTGTTTGAGTGATTTTAAGGTTTGAAAAGAGTCATTAAGGTGTCTATGACAAATGTGTAGAGAGAGATCCAATTTTCTAAGAGTTTCTTCCTTTGTAGAGGGCAAGATCTAGAAGCTCATTTTGTGTTGTTATTGGTGGAGAGTCTGCCTTTTCCTAAGTGATCAAATCTTTCTAAGTGGAATTAGCTCTTTGAAGCACAATATCTTAGTGAGAAAAATCACAACTTTTGGTTTTGAATTTCATTAGTCTCTAAAGGTAGAGTAATTGGTAGAATCCAATAGGGATGATTGAATCAATTTATTGAGCAAAAATTGACACAGTATGTATGAAGCTCAAATTAGTTCTATTCAACTTTCTTTGTGAGAGTATGAGGGTCAATTTGAGATCCCATTGGATGTCTAGAATGAGGAGGAGTCCATATTTGAGTATTCATGCATGGTTGAGATCTTTGTGAATCTCTACTTGTCTAATTTTTTAAGCTTTGTGAAAAATTGGTGGTATAGTTTGTTGTCAAATCAAATCAAATTCATTCTAAATCTCAAGTGTGAGATTATTTGGGTCAAGAGTGAGTCTAGAAGAAGTGATAAAGTTTGATTTTCATGTGTTTGAAACAAAACCCATCTTTTGTTCAAGAATCTCAAGTGTTGCGAGAACTAGTCAAGTGAAAAGAAAAATCTAGGTGTGAAATCCATTTCAACTTTCAAAAGAAAGAGTCACTGGTATTTGATGATTCCAATAGGAGATTGGATCTGATTTCTTTTGTGATTTGATTCAAATATTGTGTTTTTTTGTCTTAGTGATCAAAGCAAAGTTTCCAAGAGACTAGTTATTAGTGTGAAGATTGATTCTTAGGTTTGTCAGCTAGATCTTTTGTAGATCATTCTAATTATTAAAGATGTTCAAATCTAGTCTCTTGAAAGTCGCAAATTACATTTGTAGAATCATATCACAGGTTCTTACCTTCACGCATGTGGGATCAGAGGGATGATCAGTACCACAAGCTCTTACTTATTGTATATATAGAGCCACATTTGGCCATAATCATAGTGAGACACCAATCTTGGTTTTGGAAGCAATTTTGAGTGATTCTCTCCATTTGTCTACATTTGTTTTGATTGTTTTGAGGTTATATCAATGTGTACTTGATTTACAGGTTGGAGTCCATACTCAAACAGTGTTTCACACGTGTGAAACCAGAATTTACACCTACCTTCAATTAATGATTGTTCTTGTTAGGATTTTGTGTCCATAATTGATCTAGATTGATCTTAATCTCAAGTAGATTGATAGACCAAGTAATCTGACAACCAATCCCTCTTGAGAATCAGATTAGGATCCACTCTTGGTCCTTTTTGTACTTTTTGCACACATGGGATAAATTGAACATACATTTTAATGTCTTCAGGTCTCCTGCTAAATGCCATTCAATGTTGAAAGTGCCAATTCTAGGAATATTGAGTGGAACTCCCTCCATGTGATTTTTTATGGTGGCAGGATATGACGTTCTATTAGATATGTCTTGTAATTCTCTGATGAACTATCTTGTAACTCCACACAGTGGAGATAAATACACCTTTTGATTAACACAAAAATAGAGGATGAGAGAGGAAGATAGAGTGTAGAGTTATGCATGAAAGTCTGTCAATGAGCAAAACATAGCGACTGAGGTGAGTGTCAGACCACCAATGAGCAAGACACTGAACGACTCACCCGAAAATGTAAAACAAGAAATACAATTGTTCTCTTCTCCACCTCTTCTTTGTCGTGTCGTCTTCTCGATTGATTCTGTCATGATCTATGATCTGTAGTCGCTTGCTTAGGTTTCTGAAAAAACAAAACATAAATGAAAAGCCAAAATTCTGCTACGTGGTATCAGAGCCCAGGGTTATCACTACATGTTATCTGAGCAGTGATTCTCTAAGACAACACAATATGGCTACAACGATCCAGACGAAAATGGCAATCAGTCTTGATGGTGAAAACTATAGAGTATGGAAATTCAAAATCAAAACACTTTTGAAGGGTGAAGGCATCTGGTCAGTGACCGAACTCACGGAGGTGCAGCCTCCAGACGGAGACCCAAAGAGAGCTAAGTGGATTAGAAAAGATGAACATGCAATGGCGATCATCGTTTCGTCCATCAACAAAGAAATACTCATGTAGATTGAAGACTATAAGAGTAGCCATGAAGCATGGAAAGGACTAAAGTAGAAATACAAAGTGAGGACTGTCGCTTCGGTGATGCATCTTCGCAATCAACTGCAATCTATATGTTGGGATGACAACCAGTTGGATCATCATGTTGAGAAGATCATAATGATCTTCACACAACTCGCTGCATCAGGGCAGGACACCAGGTCCCAGCACCACAACAACTGATGTACTTCATGAAATCTCTACCTGCGTCCTATCAGCCGTTGAAATTGCTCATACTGAGCCTATCAGATATGATATTCGAAAGAGCAATCAGTCTTGTCGCTTATGAGAGAATGATGAGGGATGAAGGAGAAGGAAACAATGACCAAGGGAAGGCCCTTTTCATTAAGGGAAAGAAGAAGAACAAACCTAGACCCATATTTGACAAGATGAACACAAAGTCTTCAAGTAGAGGCAAGGACAACCAACAAACATCCTCCTGTGATCACTGTCACAAGCTGGGACACACAACCAACAAGTTTTGGTTTAACCCGACAATACCTTTCATGCACTACAAGGAGAAGAGACACTTTGCATATGACTATAGACTCAACCCGAAAAGAAAAACCAAAGCTGACAAGACAAATGTTGTAGAGTCATCAAAGGATGCAAACAAAAACGATGAGGCCTTCACGATATTCGATGAAGCCTCAACAAGCTACACTGAACAAGACTACGATGTAGTCATTGATTCAAGAGCAACCTCACACATCACTTGCAACAAAAGAATCTTGATCGATTTCAGAGAACTCAAAAATAACAGAGCAGTGATTCTAGGCGATGGGAGCCGACACGATGTCAAGGGTGTCAGAACTCTACAACTATGAACATAGTCGGGACAAGCAGAGCTGCCAGGAGCACTCTACATACCCTCATTAAAAAAAGACCTACTATCAGTCTCCAAGATGGCAGATCTTGAAATTTGAGTTCTATTCGAGGTACATAAAAGACATGAGGTCGAGATCAAATGCAGAGATATTGGCGAAACAATCCAACTTATGGAAGAACACTAAGATTCACTATCAGCAAATACATGCCAATCATCATGTCTTTTTATCAATATAGAAAATTGCATTCCAATATTACACTATGGACACAACCTAATTGTAAGAATCTATATTGATATCAATAAAAACCCCATAAATGGGTGGGCTACATGTAAAGTGATTGTATTTTTTTTTTTTCATGTATCTCTATTTACAAATAGATCTCTATTAAGTAAATTTTTTCATATTTTCAGTATCAGTATTAGGAACTGATAAGGGAACAATTCTCTCTTCTATAATCTCACCTTCCTCAGTTTTGGAAGGACTTCTATGTCTTTTAATGATGATGAGTCTGTTGAATCTTCAACTGTTCCATTGATCGAAGCATCTGCACCTGCTCCAGTTGATGTAGATGATGCAGATACTAATATAGGGGTTGAAGTTGAAGCATCTATGACTTCAGATTATCAAAAAACTCTCCCTCATTCTATAATCCTCTATGATTCTCTTCCATCTACATCTCCTATTAATCAATTTTTTCTACTCGATGTTCTCTTATATTTTATAAATAATGAAAGTTATATTTCATTTAATAATATAGAAGATGTTTTGAATTTGAGAGGATGAAATCCTCTCAATTTTTGCTCAAAATTTATCAGAATTTTTTAACATTGTTGATTACACATTATGACCTTGAAAGTGAGATAGATTATGATAAAGATGGCAATTGGAAATCTGGCAATGAGGCCTTGGAGGCCATGATTGAAAAATCTAAAGCCTATGAAAAAACTTTGCCAACAGAGGAGGAGTTTTTGGAATTCCAAAAAAAATATCCCCCAAGGACATGACATTAGCAGAGCAAATGTCGTTGAATACGATGATTATGATCTGGTACGTAGATATTATATTGCTATTGATATTGTTCAGTTTTCTTATTTCAAACATTGTGTTAAAGTATGAGTTTGCAGTGTTATATATCATTCTAAATTTATTTTCTTTACTCATTTACAGGATGCTATTGAAATAGATGCCTTTGGTATGAGACATGGAGGTATCTGAGGTGTATCAGCCGGGAGAAAGGTTGTGTCTCTATCTCATTATTTGAAAAACTTTCAAAATAATGAGATTTGCCTATATCATTCATCTTTTAATCCATATGCAACCATTGTCATTATGGCCATCAAATCATTATCAGTTTGTTTAGGAGGCCATACGTACGCAAGAGGAATGTGTAAAATAATTTTTGTGAAAAGAGATTTGGCTATTAAAATATTGGGTTATACTCCCAATGGCACTACAAAAAGATCATCTGCAATGGCCCTTTATTCAAAATACATTGATATGAGCAAAAGAAAAAATTTAGAATTTTTGGATCCATATGAAAGGAGATTATTCCTTCATGACAATACCATCCATCTAAATATTGAAGAAGATGATGATGATAATTAAACAATTTTCTGTAATAGATTTTTGATATATTACAAGGATCTCTCTTTTGTTATGAATTTGAATGCCTTTCGAAAAATTGTAATACTTGGCGAGTTTTTAGCTTGATATCTAAATTGTGATCTTCTATAAAACCACTTAAAATGTTGAACTAAATATTTATTTCTTGAATTGTGTCCTCCATAATTTGTTGCTCTATGAAATGCTCCCCTTGCTTGCTAATGAGATTTTTCCATGCCTTGTGATGACCAGATACTCAAGCTCCCATCTTCCTTTGCAAAGTAAGTTGCATGATGAAGAAGGATGTGCTGCAAACAATAGTTTTGATTAGTTATATCAATAGAAAAAAATATAACCCTGAATGAGAAAAGTACTAGATAATGATATAGATTAGCACCATGTAATGAGTAATGTTGTCTTTTCTCCAACAATCATATACAGATTTTACAAATGTGGTGCAATGATTTTGCAAAGTCCTCATATTTTCTGATGATAGGTTTTCTTTCCGGATAACACCTATGAGTTTGTCTAAGTTGGTCCACACTTGTCTCTTTTCCACTCAATTACTTCCTTCCAGTGTTTGTGTAACTTGAACAATTTTTCTCCAAATTTCGTATCTGACACTTGATTCTTTGCATGTGTGATTGGATAAGAATCTTCTTGCTTTAGCACCTCCAATTAATGGCTTATTAGGAACGTTTCTTTTTTTCCCGGAGAGTCTGTCACTTTTTTCAATCGTGACATTCCCTTTATGTAGTTCTACATTTGACAGAACTATTTCCAACCTCCTAATTGTTGCTTTAGCCACAGACTCTGATTTATGATTCCATGCTAGTAGATTTATGCAGGTAAATAAGTTTTTTAAATAATACAATCTTCAACATGCAATGTGCATATGTGAACATTTTTTAATGGAATTACACTTTTTATATTTGGATCTTCAGCTTTTCTTGTTGGGCCAGTGTTTGTTGATCGTCCCAAATTCATATTGTAGCAATCCTTCATGCAATAAAGACATGGATGCTTTGATGTTGCCCCATGAGAGACATTATACATACATTTAAATATTTTTAAATCCCCTGCAAGGTGCCATTAAATTTGAAAACTTCCATGGTTTTCGACTATAAATTTCTCACTCTTCAAACGTCTCTTTATAATCTTGCCATAATTTGTTCTTGAAAATATCCATGAAAGTATTTTATGGTCCTCTTTCAAGATCCGTAAAGAAGCAAGTAATGCAAGACATGTCAATAAAAACTGGCAAAGTATGAATTGTTAATAACGATATTCTAAATGAAAATTGAAATGTATACTTGGAATGCTGCCAACCACCATATGTGATTTTCCGATTGAACACTAAACATTCGATCATTTGTATCTGAAACTTTGTTCATCAAAGTGACACTCACTCGTTCCAACTTTTGATCCTTCATGATTTCAGATTCATCCAATTTTATTACAATAATGATCTTTACATTGATGTTCGTCTAGTTTATAGAATCAAATAATGTATTTTAGAACATTTTCAATATCAAGAAAAATATTATTGCAATCATTGTAATTGAGCTCACCATATTCTGATTTGTATAATTCAGTTATATGAAGTGGTTGGCCAAATACTTTGAACATTCCATCATTATAATAATTTCTTGCTAATCTTAACCGATATGGACGAGGAAGATAAATTTTGTTCACCATCACTTGGGAAAAAGCTTCTTTAACTATTCTAAAAAAAGTAGAATAAGCATTTCTGCTAATTCTAGATACATCACATGCACTTGTATAACATTTGCATCCAAGTATGATTGAACCTTAATCAAAACAATCTCTACAATTTCATTTTTCATTTTTTCAAACCAAGCATTTTTTATCATTCCTTTGCTGACTTTCTTGGTCAAACATGACTTAAAGATGATCCAATGCATGAACGATCTATTAAATAGTTCTTTGCCACCAAACATAATCTGCAACAGACATACGAAACTCGAATTATGTTTAATAACTAAATAATGCATGTTATCAGGTGCAAATCAAACTTAAATGACATATGCAAATCTAATAAACAGTCTATATGACAACATACTTGAACGTTCAAATTCTTTTTTTCTTATTGCCGCTATGTGTACATAAGTCATCAATATTCTTCATCAATACTCTCTTTCTTTTCCTCTTCATCATTGCCTTTTTGATAACTTTTATATCAACAGCAGATTTTAAACTCTCGGATCGCAACTTTTCCATGGATTCTAACATTTCTTGGTTTGATCCCCAAAGAGTAGTGACTGTAGCATTCAACTCTGACATATCATTCTTGAGTGCATTGTTTTCAACACTAGTGTGTTGCACATAATGAAGTAATTGCTGATTTGCATGTTGCAATTGTTGATTAGCAAACTGTAATTGTTGATTAAGACAAGATATGCTATGCATTCCAATATCACGCAACCTTTGACAATATCCAAGTATTCCGCTATTTCTTTCACATACAAATCTGAGAAGATGAGTTACGGTCTTAAAATCTGGACACAAATTGGTAGCTGGATCATTAGGATAAATTGATCCATCCACCCACAAATCTATATTCATATGATTATTCATTCTCAATTATCTGACTATTGCAGCAATATTCTCTACAACTTTCACATTTTTTATTAATAATTGGAGTGCATTCCATCGGAAGAGCAACATGCAAATGGAACATTGCCATTGTTAAAAGCTACAATCATGTAAATGCATCAAACTACAATAAATCAATATGAATAGATCTAGCATATCTTACTTTTGTTGTAATGTTTATGTCGCATTGAAAAATTGTCCCACCTCATATTTCACTATAAGCATACAGTGATTTCAAAAGTTCTGCTAATCCCGCTTCAGTTTTTGCATTGAGCGCACCAAGATTTTCAGTCTTAAAGCTCTAGTCCCGAATTTTGGAATGAACATGAAGAGAAGTTATTACATCTCATGCTTAACTAACTATTGTCTAAAATTAACCATACAAGTTAAACGTCGGACAAGGCCGAAAACTCGAAAAACGGCAACCAGAAGTTATCGGTTTGATATATTTATATACTTGATCAATTCTGATTTCTCACTTCACTTGTTGGATTTGGCCAATTTTTGATGCATTAGAAACGCCTAAGTGGTGGCTACAAGGTTGCATATCAAGTTTTAGGCAATTGCATGTAGAATTTGAAATATTCAATTTTTTGCGATTTTGTCAAAACCCTAATTTTGATTGGATCTCTAGATTGTGAGGTTACTGAACTTCATTTGAGTGGTTTTCAATCTTAGTAAGTGGAAAGAGTCATTAGATTGAGGATAGATCATAGGTTGATCAAGATTTCACTATTTTATGTCTTGATTTGCTTGATATAAGTGCTAGAAGCGAATTGAGAGGTTCCATATCTTTGTGATTTCTTTTTGGAAACATTTTTTGTATTTCAAAAGAGTGCTTTGTGCATTGGAACAGGTTGGAAGAGAAGGATCAGGTCATTGCAACACGGCTACATCAAGTGGATATATGTTGGAAGACAATGATAGGCTTACCTCAAGCAACTATTCATTGTGGAAAGTGAGGATGGAATCACTTCTCAGGATGAATGATGTTTTGGAAATTGTTGTAAGTTTCAAAGGAGAGGCCAACAACACAACAAGAACAATTGAGGTATGACAAGAGGGCCAAAAGAGCTCTACATATGATTAAGATGAATGTTACCAATGAACTTCTCAAGGAAGTTGGTAAGTGTACTTCATCAACTGAGGCTTGGAAAGCTTTGAAGAAGCTTTATAAATCCAATTCTACATCTATAGTGTTGATGCTAAGAAGACAAATCTTTCAATGTTTTCAAAAGAGTGAAGAGAATCCAAATACTTTTGTTTTGAGAGTAAAAGCTTTAAATGTGAGTTAGCTTGCAATGATTAGAGCATTAAAGAAGGAGAGCTTGTTTAAGTTATTCTTAATGGTTTGTTGGATGCTCATGCTAACATTGTACAAAGTCTTTCTATTCAAAGAACTTTGCCAAGTTTGATCGATCTTCAAGAGATCTTAGAATATAGGCTTCAAGCAAGAGGTGGATCTTCATCAACATCTCAACTTGGAGAGGAGGCTATGTTCATCAAGGGAAAATTCAAGGGCAAAAACAAAAGAAAGTGGTCTAAAGGGCAAGATCAAGGGGATGCTTCATCAAATATTGGCAAAAGAAAAGATAGTTCAAAGCTCAAATGCTTCTATTGTGGCATCAAAGGACACTTTGCAAGTGAGTGCTACAAAGAAAAGAGAGGTCAAGGAGACAAGCAATCTAACTCTTGATGACGATGGATTGGATGTTCAAAATACAAATGATTATGCTTTTGTGATGTCTTCATGTAGGCTTGCTAATGATGGAGATCTATGTCCATGGTGGATTGATAGTGGAGCAAGTTCACACATGACTTTTCACAAAGAGTACTTCACTTCTTTGTTGGCATATGGAGATGACTAGAGGGTGATCTACACGGCCAATGATGGTGAGTGTGTAATCAAAGGGATTGGCATAGTTCCTATTTCTCTCTTTACAAATAAGAATGTTCATTTGGAGAATGTTTTGTTCATTCCATCTATTACCAAGAATTTACTTATTGTGAGTCAATTGCCAAGTAAAGGCCTCAAAGTTGAGTTTGATGAAGATGCTTGTATGATCAAAAGGAAATACAAAGGTAAAAGGCATGGGAAGTTGTTCAAACTAGATCCTTGTTTTATTGCTACCAAGTAGGATGTGTTGGAAGAGAGCAAATGTCTATTCAAGATGTTTGGCATAAAAGGATGGGACACCTCACCTTCAAGTCATTGGAGGTAATGGGTAGAAAGCAAGTTGTGATTGGTCTTCCAAGTTCCTTAAGTAGCATCAATCATGTTTCTGAGTCACATAGATTACCTTATACTAGATCTGCATCTAGAATTACAAAGCCTTTTCAAATTGTACATTCGGCATGGAATTACTAGAATTAGCAATAGTGCAGCTAAGATGTATGTATATTTGATTGATGAATTTAGTAGATTTTGTTGGATCTATTTACTAAAGAGCAAAGATGAAGTGTATGATGTCTTTGTTAAGTTCAAGAATGCAAGGGAGAACTAATTTTTCACGAATATCAAGTGCTTAAGAAGTGACAATGGTGGAGAGTACATATCTACCAATTTTAAAGCTTTTTGTGATGAGCATGGGATCAAGAGGGAGTATACAATACCAAGGATCCCACAATAAAATGGAGTGGCCAAGAGGAAGAATAGGACTTTATGTGAAAGTGCCAAAACCATGAGGTTAAGTGCTAATCTTGATAAGTCATTTTGGGATCAAGCTTTGTTGTGTGCTAATTTCTTGTGCAATAGGTGGCCGAGTGCTATTTTGGATGGAAGGACACCTTTTGAGATGTTATTCAAGAGGAGGCCGAGTGTCAACGTTCTTAGAACTTTTGGATGCACATGCTATGTCAACATAACTCTTGATAATAGAACCACGGAGGATCCATCTTCAAGGAAAGGTATATTTGTTGAATATAGTGAGGTGAGTAAAGCCTACAAGGTTTACATTCCTTCTACTAATAAGGTGATTATTGGTAGAGATGTCATTTTTGATGAGTGGAACATTCCAAAAATATCTTCAAGCATTATTGATGGTGATGTGGATGGATCTGACATTTTTGGTGCTGATGTAAAGGATCCTACTTTAGATGGTGATGATGATCACTACAAGAGGACGACAAGGCTTTTTTTGAGCATTTCTTTGAAAGATAGTTTTTAAAATGAGTCGCAAGGGGAGCAAAATGCTCGAGCCTCAGGTCCGGTGTTTGGCCTCGGTATAAGCCTACCAAATTTGAACTTGTTTTTTAAACATTCATAGAGAGAGATATAGAGAGAGTTATAAATTCACTAGAGGGCCTCAAAACATACATTGGAATACTAAAGCCAATTTGAGAGGTATACCGATGCTCACATTGGTATAAGCCTACCAAATTTGAGCTTGTTTTTGAGACATTTATAGAGAGGGTTATAAAGAGGGTCTAGGTGGCCAGAGGCATTCAGGACACTCTGCTAACCGAGGGTAATACCAAGACTGATGAAAAAAAGGCCCCTCGATATAAATCATAATATAAAACAGAATGTAAATGGATTTCACTTTTGGAATTTATTACCTATCAATACATTGAATTCCATTTTCTATCAACATTGGTTGCCATATGCACAAGTGAATAAAGAAATTTATGTATCACAAAAAAATGATGATCAATAATTGTGTACTCACATGCATCGACTTCTTGTTCAATGTCAAGTAGTCAGTTAATAAAGTGTAATTGCATCTGTGAGCAATATCGACAAATCCGCCAAACCAAATGAGTCTATCTCTAATTCTACCCAAATATCTCTTATAGCTTCATCATTAATAAGTTGATCTTCAAAAGCTAATGGCGATGGTGATGACGAGAGAAGGTGTGTCGTGTGTTGTCAAACCATGCGATGATGATGCACCATGCTCAATGTCATCATTAGCTTGTGAAGCTGGCACATGATCGTCCTTCGAAAATGTGTCATCGAATCTATCGTCACGATCTTGTTCATGAGGTGCATCAGCTGGCAGCACCATGTCCTCCACGACATCTCTATCTTCAAAAAAATGTTTACTTCGAGGAGCAACTTGAATGACATACCACCATCTGGGATTTGAATGATTGGGGTGAAAGACCACCTGTAATTGATCGATGTTACCATAAACGTTGACTCGTAGTTAGTATCCATACCTATGTTACGGTTGCTTGGGTATTACTATACACAATATATAACTTTTTGCGGTACATTTAAAGTCGATTGATTGACAACAAAAGAGCATAGATATCTTGAAGACATAGAAGAAATATACCTGCTCACATTGTTGAGAAAAAACAAATGTATCGCTTTGATCTGTCCAAAGCTTGATAGAGTCACTAGCAAAATAACCACTCTCATCTTTCCTGATAGTTGCATTGGGACCATTGCAAATAACTTTGAACCATTCGACATCAAATATGAAAAAGCTGAATTGCCTAAATCCAACTTCGAGGATGTCATTCATTGTCCCACAATAATCAAGTTGAGAAGAGAGTAAATTGGTGTCTGTCATGCTTGCTCGACTCTCTTGGGTAAAATTTGCCATGACTCGACTATCATACGTGTTATCCATAACTCCAACATATGCCATGACTCCACAATCATATGTGTTTATATTTTTGTCAATGCGCTCCATACGAAAGTGTCATCCATGCGTCCATAGTGCATTGTATCTTTTGTACTGAACAAAATGGAACTTAATGTGCTGGGGATACAACAAACATATACAAAATTGCACGTAGAATTGTTTTAATTTACATGTGAATGTTGATCATCATAGCTTACATGTAAATTGCACCCCCTTGCATATTCTCGCTCTTCCTGGTTTTTTGTCGAGGCTTCTCTAAGGGCCTCACGCAGCCAATCAAGCATCATGTCCTTGAGTAGAAGGGCAAGGTCAAGTGGATATGGTTGTCTTCTATGCCCTCTCCTGAAAGTCGCTCGAGCGGTTTGTTTAAGAGCCTTAGCCTCTTCATATAGTGAAATCCACTTTTGCATTTTCTCACTATTAAGAATACAAAACTTATTTACCTTCTCCTTGAAGGACTCACTCATTCTTTTGGAGTTGGTGATGGATGGTGTGAATCCATTCAGTTTGCGCTCCACATCATGGTCCACTTGGCCGGTTGTCCTTGTAAATTACAACATCCCTCCTTGGCTAAGGATAAAGAAGGGGCACCTAATGCTCACTCTTCTTATCCCATGAAAATACAAGGCTCCCTTGATAGATGAGCTAAAGATTCTATCGCATGGAGTTCAAGTGAGGGATATATCAAGACCATTGAGACAAAGAGATTTTGTGGACGATGTACAACTTTCCTGGATATGGGAAATGTTCAAGTGAGATATCCTTGCTATTGGTTCAATTCATAGTATTATATTAGATTTTATGTGCATCCACAAATTTTCTTTCAATTCAAACTAGTGGCTACAATGCATGTCCTGGTTGTGGCGAGATTTGCAGGCACATCACTCACAACATCTATGAAAGATGGTCAATGAGGGCCAGACTCGATACCTTCCACCAAATCACCCTATGCAGAATGGGTTAATTGGTCAATGTCCTCACTCCATGAAGGTACAATACACATTTGGTCCAATTAATGGTACATGTAATTAATTTATTTTATGATTACTCTCTTTATATTTCTTCTAACGATATATAATCTGCATTAAATGTGTGTGCTTGTTTGTTAATATTGTAGACAAGCGATTGGCTTCAGATTTGGAGTTCCAGTTAAGATCTAGGACGAGAAATTATCAATATTTCAAGAACTCCCATATTGGGGAGAATTGTTGATAAACCATCTTTTGGAGCCGATGCACATATTCAAGAATGTCGGGAGTACGATTTGGGAGCACTTGACAGGGTCGAAAGATAAAAAAGATGCACAACATGACTTAAAAGAAGTGGCAAAGATGGCCGATTTATGGCTACAAATGGTGGGGACTTCAATTGGTGTACCTGTTGTGACGACTTATGTCCTCTCCTTTAGTTCGTCCACTTGATTAGCATCTTGTCTGGCTTAACTTTCTACCTATGGCTGTTGTTTTGTTATTTCCATTCCATTTTGTAGTTTGTGTTTTCCATCACATTTTTCATTTTGTCTTTCGTTTCCGTTACATTTGCATTTCAATTCCATAATTCATTTTCATCGTCAATTTCGTTTTTCACTTTTTTTTTGTTGTGCTACCGATGTTGTTGCATGCTATGATACTGTTCCATGCTTTGATACTGATATAGTATGCCTTGCTACTATTGTTGATGTTGCATGCTTTGATATTGTATGAGCGCCATGCTATAGATGTTGTTGCCTATGCTCCTTATTTTGATATTATTCATGGGTCTACGGTTGTTCTTTCAGATGCTTTGGCTACTCCAGTAGATCTCTCTATGACATATGGTTATGTGAAGAATTGAAAAAGACTATATATGTTAGATATAGGGGTCTTATGTTTTTTACATCAAGCATTTAAGTGTAGGATGTTGATAGGAATAAATTTGGCATAGATGGCAAATTATGCATTTCCACTTGTAATGCCACTATTGAGCCAAAATAGAGTAAGAGGCTAAACACGTGCCAATTAGAGTGTAGATAAGTGTAAAGCTTTTGTTTGATAAATTACAAGAGGTCCAATAGGATTTAGAGGTGGAACCTTGTGAGGTCCAATAGGAAATTGAGGTGTGCTTGAATATAGTCCAATAGAATTAAGAGGTGCATGGATCAATGGTCCAATAGGATCAAGAAGTGAAAAAGTATGGTCCAATCATAGTTAAGCATAGTGGTAGCTCATGGATCTAGTAGTATCATTGTACTCCTCATTTTGGATCTAATTGATTTGGTGATTTCATGAATTTTGTGAGTTATTGAATTTCTAGCTTTCTCTCTCTACCCGAGGAGAGCAGCTTGTTTTTACTTAGCTTATTTTGAATACTTCCCACATGTGTGAGTGAGAGTTGGAAGTGATTGAATGTATGTAGTAGTGTGTTTTTGCCATAGAATCAAAGATAGATCTTGAATCTCAATCTAGTCTTGATCTTGGTGCATCTACACACCTTAGGAAATCACAAGTACATGTAGTGAAAAATCCACACGTGTGAAATTCAACATGGTATCAGAGCCTACCTAAGGTTACCATGCATTTTGATCCATCTAACTGAAAAATTTTCATCAACCTCGAACTAGAAGTTGTCAAGGCCCATTTTCCTAGCTATCTTGTTCAATATTGGATCAAAAGAGATCAAAAGGACATTGATTGGGTCTGACCTGGTACTGTACGGAATCAAGTGCTCAGACACATGTGAGGAACATCCAATTTCAGTTTGGAAGTTCTCTCTCATGCTTGATCCATTTATCTTGCTTGATAGCTTGTTTTGAAGCTATTTTTGTCTAGTTTATGATGCAATCAGTCTCATTCCATTTGGTCTGAGCCAATCAGAAGCTATAAGCTTTGGAAGAGGGTTAGGTAGGGCACCTAGACCTGGGTGGACACATTTGGTTTGGTCAAGAGATTGCTTGGTTGATCCAAAATCACAGTTGTATGCTTGCCAATCTCATCTATATGTGATCTAGGCACTGTTTTGAGATCTTAGCCATTTTGTTTCATGCAATATCATTGTACTTGAGTCAAATTTGGTTTTTAAGAGTACTTCACACGTGCTAAGAGTGTTTGATCCTAACTTTGCCTATACTCCATCATTTGATGTGAAATAGATCTTGTTTTAAAGAGATTTGTGTAGCTAGTGAGAATCAATTCACAAATAGTTGCAAGATCTTTCATAGGAGGAGATATTACTCTCTTATTGGATCCTATTGAGAGTGTGTAGCAACATTTATTGTTCATCATTTGAGTTTTCTTCACTTCAAATGTCTTCAATGGGTTCATCCTTGTTGGAATCAAGTGAAAGATTGACCACTTCAAACTATTCAATTTGGAAAATGAGGATGGAGTCCATCTTGATCCTTCAAGACGTGATGGACATAGTTCTTGGCCTTGAAGAAGAACCACAAGTTCTTCAAGAGGTTCAAAAATACAAAAAGAGAGCTAGGATGGCTCTCCACTACATTAAGATGAATGTCTCTAATGAGATATTGAGGGAGATAGGTACTTGTACAATAGCCAAAGAAGCTTGGAATTGTCTCAAGACTATCTAAGAGGCTAAGAATACCTCTAGGCTTCTCACTCTTAGGAATCAAATCTTTCAAAGTAGCCAAACGAGTGATGAGAGTGCATCTAGTTATGTTTTGAGAGTAAAGGATATTCACAGAGAACTTGCTTGTATTGGTGATTCCATCAATCAAAATGAGCTAGTTCAAGTCATTCTCAATGGCTTGAGAAGTGAATTTGATAACCTTGTCCAATCCTATGCCATTAAGGAGGAGCTACCAAGTTTGGAGGCTCTCCAAAGTGTACTAATTTCGAAAGAATCAAGACAAGAGTACAAGCTCTTGAGGATGGACAAGCTTTCTCTCACTCATAATGATGACAAAGCTCTATTTGCCAAGGATAAGCACAAAGGGAGGAGCAAGAACAAACATCAACAATCCTCAAACAAGGACAAAGTCAAATCCAAAGACAAAGATGAGGAGGAAGATGATTCCTCTAATGCTTCATCATCCAAGCTCAAGAAGAAGAAGATCAAGTGCTTTTATTGTGGCAAGAAAGGTCATTATGCCACCAATTGCTTCAAGAAAAAGAATCAACTCAAGCAAGCCAACATTACCAATGAGAAGGAAGACACTATTGCAAGTGATGGAGAGGGATCTCTTATGGTCTCTAGTTTCTCATCTACTCCTTTCAAGAAGGACGGCCTATGTGGAAATTATCTCAACTTTTTCAAAAACCATGAGATTTGTGTTGTCCATTCGAAGTTCAGTTCTCAAGGCGAAACAATTATTATGGCAGTAAAGGCATTGTCTCATTACTTAGGTGGTCATAAGTTCATTAAACCACATAAATAATTTTGTTAAACGCACAATTGTACTAAAGATTTTAGGTTATAGACCCAAGAATACTATTCTCCGATCTACTCATTTTGCTTTGCATGCAACTTACATAGAAATATGTCAAGAAAAGGAAAATGCATATCTTTTGGATCCATTCGCAAGAAGAGAATTCCTCCCAAAAGTGCTTCTTACTATAGAATCTCAAGCTTGAAATTGCGATATGCATATGTTTGGTCTCAGAACCCTTAAAAAAAATCTAGACACCCTTCTAACCAAGAAGACCAATCATGTACTAAATTTTGTTTAGTTCCATTGAATCAAGTAGAAACAAGAGATATTAGTTTTCTCTTGTTTATAAAACTACTTCCAACAACAAAAAACTACATGTGGCTAGGGATTGTCCTAAATTTCGTCACGTAGCCTATTCAAATTCATTTTAAAACCCTTACACAGTCTTAAGCTCTAAATCTATTGTTCCAATGCAATTCTCTTGCTTGGTCCAAGAATCCTATCACAACCTCTTCCTTCTTCGCGATCCTAACTAGGAAAACCATAATTTATTGTCTATCAATGAGTGGCTCTGATACTAATGTGACAATTTAGAAGTTCTGCTGGAATCAAAAATCATACACGCAAGAGCATTTAATAGCAACACTAAAGAGACTCAAATCCTAATCAGTGAAATTAGATCACAATAGAAGCTAATTACAATACTTATCTCTTTGCCCTTTACTTCCAAAGGAGGAAAAGTGATTATCATGATCCGAGTTATCACCTTTGGACCATTTCCCTTTGCCTTTACCTTTGCCTTTGACTTTGTCTTTTGTGAAGAAAGCCTCTTCACCTCCACCTTGCAAGGATACGCCATCAAGCTTTGATTGCAACCTATGTTCTTCAGCCAATAAGATTTCTTGCAAGTCAACCACACCTAGCAAGACTCTTTGAATGGCAAAACTTTGCACAAGGTTAGCATGTTCATCTAGCAAACTATTCAACATAACCTGGACTATTTCACCATCTTTTATACTTTCATCAATGCATGCTAGATCATCACTTAAGGACTTAACCCTCAAGACAAATGCATGAGCACTTTCTCCCTCTCTTTGTCTACTAGAAAATATTTGCCTCCTTAGGGTCAATACCCTAGATGTGGACTTTGATTCAAAGAGCTTCTTCAAGGCATTCCATGCCTCACTTGCACTTTGACTTTTACCAACTTCCTTGAGAAATTCATTGGTAACATTCATTTTAATGATATGAAGAGCCCTTTTAGCCTTCTTATCAAACCTTTGTTGCTCTTGAACTGTGGGTGGTCTCTCTTCAGTTCCTGCAACTATGTCCATGAGTCCATTCAACTCAAGTAAGGACTCCATCCTCACTTTCCAAGTAGAGTAGTTTGATGAACTTAACCTATCATTAGTTTCTAACATGATCCCACCATTGGAAGCCATGAATATAATGATTCTTCAACTTTTAGGATCTGTCCTAATGCACCTAGCATCACTTTTCTCTAAACAAATGATGGATAAGGAGATCTTAGAAGATCTAGGACCTAAAACACTTCTATCTTGAACCTAGCTGGTTTCCAAGCATAGAAAGGAAGATTGAAACACATGCAACATTTTGCACACACTAAGAATGGATTACAAACTCAAACCAACCTGAACACACTCTTGCTTAAGCTCTCAAACTTTCTAGCAAGTGACCGAATCAAGTTATGATGTGAATAGTTACTTGCATTCTTAGAAAATACACAAGACTAGGCTGCCAAGAATACCTAGAATTGAACAAACTTGATCAACATATGATCAAAACACTAAGATATTGATTCAACCTGTAAAACCAAATGTAAACCACACTTTTAAAAGTTTATAAACTCCATCAAATGATAAATACAAGCTTTAGAGGTGAATGAAAGAGCACACTTAGTGAATCACAAGACTAGCTTCACTAGCTTATCAAATCTTGGTGTTTAGATATAGATCTAAGATCACTTCACATGAGAATGTTCCTCAACCTGTTAAGAGCCTGAAAATACATTTGCATAATGGTTAAAACCTTCCAGCAAATGCTCCAATCAAATTACATAAGAATAATTATGTACATGCTCAACAAAGTACACCAAAATTTATGCAAAAGATTGTTGACAATCTGTTCACCCAAAAGGGGATCTTTCATCCAAGTGGGAGCTTTGCTCAGCCTTTTGGAGAAATACAAAATCACTCAAAGAGTATTTGTCATCAACTTAAGGAGAAGGTTCATCCACAAAGGAGAGTGTTCATCCACAAAAGTGGAGATTGTCAACAATACATTGAACATAACATTGTTAGTATTGAATATGCACAAGCCTCACAATCAACAAATGAGTAGGTGTTATGATCTGAACCAAAATAGCTTCTTCTCAGCCTCTGATCTTCAATAGACCTAAAATATGCTTTTGATCCACAAGTTCAACTCACAAAACAAAGGTTAGTAGGATTTGATCAACAGTGCAATGCATAATCATGCTAGAACTTGATCAAACATCCAAATATCACCATAAATGGAAACCTTGCTAAAAATAACAACCAACTAGCTCTGATACCATGTGAAAAAAGTGGATCTTGAATGGATCCAAACTCCCAAAATACTTAGCTAAGATCTTTGCACAACAAGCTACAAAAGCTAGAAATGGCAAAGCATCCTAATGCTACCTTTGATACACATGAACTTGACAAAGCATTAAAGAGACAAAAGAAACTAATAAAAGGTACTGATGGCAGCCAAAAATAACTACAAACAAGCCTCCCAATAGCAGCCTACCACTTTTGGAAACCTTTTAAGATCATACACAAAAGCTTGAAGACAATACACAAATCAATGCTCACAATGGAGGAAGAAACTGTGACAATGATCTATTGATCTCTCTCAACAATACAATAAGTTTCTCCAACCTGTTCTTTGCAAATTTCAACCTAATATAGGTGAGATAATGACTCTCTCTCCTCTCTCTAGAACTTAGGACCCAAATTTAGGACACCAGTAGTCTAAAATAGCCAATTTTGGCCTATATGTCCAAATGACATGATTTTGGTGTCATTTTGAAGGTTATGAAGTTTGAGACTTCTTCAACATGAAATATATACTAAAACAAAAGTATCTAGGCCTCTTTCACACGTGTGAAAGGTTAGATCCAAAACTATGTACAAAAATTGCCAATTTAGGCCTCAAACTAGCTAGGAAATGTTGACAATTTTCACAGTTTCCTCCTCTCGATTGATACCTACCACGGCCAAATCTTCTGCCTCATCCTCTAACTGCAAGAGCATGATCATAGCCCCTGTCATAATGATTCAAGTTCTCTTGACGTTGCTCTTCCTGCAAAAGTAATCCACCTAGCTCTTCATAGGTTGGAAGATTCTCCCGTGTGGCAATGCTTGTCACAAACATCTGATGTGACTCACTCAAGCTGTTCAATGTTAATTGAACGACCTCGTGGTCCTGTACTCGCTCTCCAACGGCAGCTAGTTGATCACGGATCTCCTTTACCTTCAATAGGTGATCGACAATAGTTGCACCATCATTCATCCGTAATGTGTGCAGCTTTGTCTTCAAGAATAGCACTCGAGATGTGTTTGCGGTCTCAAACAATGCCTTCAACGTATCCCACGTTTCTTTCGGTCCTTCTAAATCTGAAATGTAGGGAATGATAGCATCTCTGACTAACAAGTTGATGACATTCTGTGCTTTCCGTTTCCTCCTATCAAATGTCCGTTGAGTTGCTGGCTCCTTCCAATTTACTTGACTCATTGAGAACGCTTTCATTTAGCGTTGCCATAACTGCAACTAGATGACTCCGGATTGCAAAAATGATTGCAAAAATGGAAAATTTGCTGCAAAATTGACAAATGACGTCTCCGACCACTTTCCAATTTGAGCTATGGATTGAAAGTTATGCCAAATTGAAGATTTTGGCCTTACAATGGCTCACAACTGTCCTTAAGCCTGAAAAATGGCAATTATTGCCAAACTGCCATTTTTGAAAATTTCATCCATCTCGGATAGATCTCCAATTTCAAATATTTTTAAATCAGCACGTAGCCCTTTGTACTAGCATAGCTCTTGTCTAATCAGATCTCAAAAATAGTCTTTCCGGCTAGGTCAAAACATCACTCTAATTTATGCTTACCTGCAAAAATACACTTTGGAGAGAGCCCCAAAGGGGAAGGGACAGTCCTCAGCTTAAGGTCACAAGATTTGGGACCCTTCAAGATGAAACGTTTTAACGAAGAGTAAATATTTTTGCCCTTCAGTCCTTTGGAATCTGAACTTCAAAAGCTTCAAATTTGTTTACAAATGAAAGTTTAGGCCCAATGATAGGCCTTGAAAATGAAGAAGGAAATAGTCAAAGAAGGAAAATGAGGTGGAAGTTGAAGGGTTGAGACTTCAGCCAGGAAAAGATAAGGGTGTATGGTTTCATGGTCAATAGAGAATCTATCATTTTTCTCTTACCTCGTATCATTATAATCTTCTTTGAGCTGTAGACCTTACGTGAGAGGAGAGCGTCTATATCCTCTCTTATGTGGGTTTGTATGGAGAGAGAGGGAAGCATATAGATTATGTCTGTCTGATATTCAATTCGTGTTGCAGAGGAGTCATGTCAATATACACAAGTGAATGACCCAAAGGGGTTGGCTCAATTGGTTAGCTTGACATCCAAAGTTTCTTTGGTCTCAAGTTCGAGCCTCCCATTGGAAACCAAGAAGCAATATACACAAGTGAGAACGTTAGATATGATATTGCTACAGAAGTTACATGATCAGAATATCAGTACCTGCTATGTCAACCTCTGAAGAAGATGAATGTCTTCCTTTCTTATATCTGTAGCAGCATCTACAGTTGGTTGGTCACTGAAAGTATGAATTCTCTCTGAGTATACGTTATCTTTTCACGAGTATCAAAATGGTGTCCTTTGTCCTCTGTGAGATGTATGAAACATTCCATCGCTGTCACTATGATTGAGAATCCATCATCTCATCTCATCTCTTCATGTCTTGCATGTGTGTGAAAATGTTAACTCCTCCTTCACGTGGGTGGGAGAAGATGCTCCCTCATCATCTTCTTTAGATTATCATCCCTTGAGAGTTCGTAAGAGAGATGACCACTTCTCACCTTTTTTTTGGGCTGTGTCAATTTGAAAAGAATTGCATGGAGGAGTCCTCTTGCTTCTGGAGAGACGGATATTAATCTTGCGTCCATGCTCCATAGTAGTTTTGAGTTGAGTTTACCTTCCCTCCCAGGAAAGCTGAGTATATGTATATGAAGGAATGCGGAAGTTCATGACTACCGGTTGGGCTTCAGAATGCTACCAGTTGAAAGCCTTCTAAATTATGATACTCATCAATCATCATATTTTCACAAAAGTGTTGACATCACACGCTTATTTTGAATTGCAAGAAGCTACGTGAGCGCTCTCCACGCGATGAACCACATAGAGAACACCTCCTGAGCGTGGGAGCATCATATGGTCCGAGTGCAAACATTGAGGGATTGTTTCTCTTCAAACAGTCCAGCGTACAGGTGTCTTCTTTGAGCGCAGGTTCACCCATGAGCATTGATTGAAGGTGTGTACTCTCATAACTCAACACCTTTTCAGCTAAGAAATGCATTCATTGTTCCACTCATCAATCATCATATTTTCACAAAAGTGTTGACATCACACGCTTATTTTGAATTGCAAGAAGCTACGTGAGCGCTCTCCACGCGATGAACCACATAGAGAACACCTCCTGAGCGTGGGATCATATGGTCCGAGTGCAAACATTGAGGGATTGTTTCTCTTCAAACAGTCCAGCGTACAGGTGTCTTCTTTGAGCGCTGGTTTACCCATGAGCATTGATTGAAGGTGTGTACTCCTGTCACTGCTACTTGAGCACCATAAATATACCTTCTATCCATCCAAGTGATCAATAGATCAGCTTCATGCGTGCGACTACAGAGAAGGAATCTATCAACGAGGTGTGTCTGCTGGAAATTAGCAATCTTCTACAATATGTAAAAGAATCACCAAGTTCCATTGTTGTCCTTCTAGCGCAGGAAGAGGGGTCATCTGAGGATCATAAAGTGTACTCAATACACAAGCGGACGTTCAGTTGGAATTTGATGTATCTAAGCTCTCATATCCGAGCGATACTTAAAGGAGAGGTGCATCCACCTAAGGTATCTGTGCATAACTCAATGAGCCTTTGTAGGACTGCCTGAGCAGAGCTCGAATGTGAGAAGGGAGTGACCATTTCAACATTCTGCCAGTTTGGAACTGTAAGAGCTTGGGCTCTCTCTCTCTCTCTACTTTTCTATACTACCAGAATGAGTAAGATGAATGCGCTTGATTCAATGATCTGTATTAAGATTTTGAAGCTCTTTTGGGACACCTTTTCAGCTAAGAAATGCATTCATTGTTCCACTTATCTATTTTGGGAGTCCAGGAGACATTAGTTGTGAATGTACTTATGAGTCCCCCCTAGTTATGGGACAAGCTGATTCATGAGTTACCTGCACTAGAGATCTGACTGATGATTGCTCACGATATGAATGAGTGAGCTATATGCCTACCATCCGAAGGAGAGCCACCTTATGAAAAAGCAATGACTAGTACTGCATCCTAATGTAGACACTCCCGAAGTCTGCTACTGGCCAATGACAGACTGAGAGCTACATGAGCTGCTAGTACCGAGTCACTTGAGACTGAAACAGTGTTGTGAAATACTATCAAAGCTTTGAACAGTGAGCAGCTACGACATTGTGACTGGTATCTGATTTCCTGTGGGCTGGAGCTGGAGGGGGCCTGAGAAGAGAATCTCACATGTAAGCTTCTTTATCTCTTTTTTATACTCTACTACTTGTGTATTGAATCTGTGAGGAATGATATAACTGTGCATGTCATAGGTACAGTAGCAGTGTTTACAGTTTCTATTTGCAAAGATCATTGATGTAAACTGTTTTCTTCCATGTCTTCATAAAGAAAGGTTATGGTATGCTAAAAGAACTCATAGATGGTGTGCTGTTATGGAAAAGTTTTAAAACGATAACAGTTTTAAACTACAGCAGGTTGCTAATGTTCTTGAAGTAGTTGCTTTTGTGCGAATGCATGGAGAAAGCCTTTAAGGGAGGTTGCTTGAGTGAATGTGATGAATGAATTAAGCAAGTCATCCTCGTCTCCTTGGAACACAGGAGCGAGGTTATACTCACCGTAGTTGGGACACACTACATGAGTAAAGAACAAACCCATTGTCTGTCTTCATTTAGAACTACAATAGTCGAGATAACCCGTTGGAACATACGGTTCTTGACTATTCACTGTCGTCCATCTAGAAACCAAGATGGTTGGGGAATTGCATGCTGCACTTGAACTGATCTCATGATTATATAAATGGAAGGGGTGTCCTTATCGAGTATTTTGGGAAACGGTTGCATACTACAAACATCATTCACTACCTAATGACAATGAATATCGAAAATGTATCGTCCAAGCCCTCCCATAGCTGCTAATATTCCGTATACTGCCACACCTTATTTGTACATCACCGTCCTTATAGGTCTGAAAATAATGTATCAACAACGAATTGTGTCCATCTTTGGTGCCGTTAGATTAGCGGAGATCCTAGCAAGCTCATAACCCTGCATCTTACCGCTGCTTGATTACGGTAGGACAAGGGATGTGTGTGCTCTGATCCTCGTCTAGAAATGTTAAGACTCTGCACAGAGGTTGATGTTGATGACTACTGACTGAGGGATGCTAGTTATGTGATAAACTTCATTTGGCTGAGAGATAGTCGATTGGTATATAATTCTTTATATGCTATACCTCTGGAGGCCACGAAAACCTCTATTAGCTATAAAGGTATGGCTTGGTCGATAAAGCATGTCAGGGATCCCCTAGTTAGCTTTGTGTTTGGACGTGTACGACCATTCTCGTAATAGCACGACACTGACCACATAGTGGTGTTGTATCTTGTTATGTTGTTTACCTCTTAGCTTTGATCCCTTGAGTGGAAAATGTCGTAACATCTTTGGTGCATCTGCCGGGAGTGACTTGATAAGGGAATGTTGCTTGAAGGGTAGTCATAGTACCAATGGTCTACAAATTTCATGTGTCTCATATTGTATGTGTTGAGAATGATTTTGTTGTTTAGACCAGTCAGCCGCACGCCATAACAATTTTGGTGCGTCTGTTGGGAGCTACTTGAAAATTGTCATTGATTGCTTGAAAGAAGGTTGTTGTCCATCTTAGAAATGAGATCATTGTCAATTGTTGTGAGAAGCGATTTTTTTTACATATTTGGTTTGACTAGACCTTTGTTTGGTGTACCCATGAACTGAGGTAGTTTAAGAGATGCGAATCAACTTCTCCTATGTGCTCTAAGATAAGCTCCAAGACTAGAAGATAAACTTTGTGTTGTTAGGTGCTTATTGTCTTCCCACTAAACTAGTCGACAAGCCTAGGAGCCATTGAACGTGTTGTGTTAAAGCTAGAGTGCAACACCAAACATCCAAGCTACGAAATGTTCTTTGGGGGCTCTATTACAGTTAGTAGAGAATCAATTGCCATTGAGAGAAATGAAAGTAACACATGAACTAGAGATCATTCGTCTATTTAGATCATACAAGGCTTATTTTAGGCCATGATGAAGATACTTCAGAATGTGAGCATGTAGAGACTACTAGTACGATTCTACATCAAATGCTTAGCTCAATATTGCAAGGTTTTTTCCCATGGACGTCTGATATCATTAAGTATAGGTTGAGGACAATTCAAGTAAAGAAGGTAAACCATGTAAGGGGGAACATAGAAAGAGAACCTCAAAAATCTATTGATACCTTTCTATTGGACCCTAGGAATGACGAGCATAGTGTCCAACTAGAATACTTTGGATCAAGAAAGTCAGAAATATATCTTGAAGACAAGCACCTCATCATACTAACGAAAAAACCAGTGCATGAAACAAATATATGCCCTCCATTGATAGAACCTGAGATACCCAGCTTAGATCTGGAAGAATTTCCACCAGATCCCATTGCAATCTAGTTCTACATTCAAATATAGATGCAGAAGTGTTTCTCTCTGATCTATAGCTAGCTATAGATCTTTTATTAAAAACATATTATTCTCCAGATCCTAAATTAACACATGCGATAGAGAGAAGTACACAAGATTTACCGCTTGCGGATGCTCCATCAAAGATAGAAGTGGATGAGTTTGTAGGAGCTATAAAATCTTTATTCCAAATACTTGATCCATCAAATGAGTCATCCCCCATTGGGGAGTTAGTAGGGGCCTTGTCAAATTTTCTACTAGCCATAGCACTCTTGTTGAAAGAATTTGAGCCATATTATAATGAATTAGATCCCAAAGAGTGATCCCTTTTGATCCTAGTCTAAATGACATTTGGCCAGACTTATCAATACAAGAATTTTTAAAACAATGTGTGGATGAGAATTTGAAATCCAATTTTTAGAAGTTTATGACAAAGGAAGAGCCCGAAATAGGTCTTGATTAGTTGATTGAAGGAATTGATAGTTCACCATGTGAAAATGAAATTGTGATATTTGATGATGAGACCATGGTGGATGAAAAACTTGAAGCGATGCTTTTTGATATGAAAAACATAGTTATAAAGGAAGATGACAATCTCTTCCGAATTGATCCAGTGATACAAACCCCTATTCTTGGACTTGCTACACCTAGGGTGAGAAGAGTCCTTGAGACAATAATTGTTCCCCACGACATTGATGCAATACCAAAAATATGAGGATCATTACCCCTATTTCATGGCACAGGTGATGAGGATGCACACAATCACATGATTTTGGGAAGATTATGTCTATTTGTCAGAAATTGTGAACTTTTGCAACTTTGTCGTGAAGGTGACAAAGCGAAACGAGGCGAAGGGCAAACATACCCCGAAGCGAAGCGAAGCAAAGGGTAAACATACCCCAAAGACCTGAAAGAAAGGTATTTGAGATTTGGCCCAACAACCAGGTGACGAAACACACTCAACAAAGACATGAAACAAAAGAGAACAATTCGCGCTACCAACGGACAGCTCAACGAGCATGGTGTATTGTACTTCACACTCTGAAATAAACCATGATAATAGAGAATAACTAGTTGATTAGCATTAACTTGTCTTGTAATTCTATGATGAACTATCTTGTAAACTCCACATAGTGGAGATAAATACACCTTTTGATTGACACAAAGATAGAGGACGAGAGAGGAAGATAGAGTGTAGAGCTATGCATGAAAGTCTTCCAACGAGCAGAACACAGCGACTAAGGTGAGCGTCAGGCCGCCAACGAGCGAAACACTGAACGACTCACCCAAAAATGTAAAATAGGAAATACAATTGTTCTCTTCTCCACCTCTTCTTTGTCGTGTTGTCTTCTCGATTGATTATGTCATGATCTGTGTTCTGTAGTTGCTTGCTTAGATTCCCGAGAAAACAAAACAGAAATGAAAAGTCAAAATTCTACTACATGGTATCAGAGCCCAGGGTTATCACTACATGATATCCGAGCAGTGATTCTCTAAGACAACACAATATGGCCACAATGATCTAGACGAGAATGGCAATCAGTCTTGATGGCGAAAACTACAGAGTATGGAAATTTAAACTCAAAACACTTTTGAAGGGTGAAAGCATCTGGTCGGTGAATTTGAAGACCCTGACAATCGACAATATGTTTGTCATTTGTAGCGATGCATTTGTGGTCTGAAGCAGGCATCTCAATCTTGGTATAAGAATTTTGATGGTCTTTTGAAGCCTCTAGATTACATTCCTACACAACCAGACTGTAATGTCTATATAAAAGAAGTAGGAAAAAATTTTGTGATTCTGACTATATTTGTAGATGACTCCCTAATGATAGGAAATTCCTTGATGCTAATCAAGAAAACGAAGAGTCAAATTTCTAAAAGCTATGAAATCACAGATCTAGGAAAAGCAACAAAATGTCTTGGGCTGGAAATCAGAAGAAATCGAATCAGAAGAGAAATGGACCTGAGTTAGTCAGAATACGCCCAAAAATTACTGAAGCAGTATCAAATGATGGACTGCAAAGAAAAGGCCACACCAATAATAGCTGGAGCCAGACTAACCGTAACAAGATTGTCCGAATACAGATGAGGAGAGACAAAAAATTGAAGGTATACCCTTACAAAACCTGATCGATAGTCTGATGTACCTCACAATCTGTACTAGACTTGATTTGGCCTTCTCTGTCTATGCTTAAGCCAATTCTCTTCGAATCCTGGCATGGCACATTGGCAAATGGCGAAGCGAATTCTGCAATATCTGAAGGGTACCCAAAACATAAGATTAACCTACCAGACGAAGGCAAAGGATTCGAGCTGCAACACTACAGTGATGCAAGTTGGGCGAGCTGCAAAGACGACAGCAAGTCCGTGACAGAAGGATGTTCGATTGTGTGCAGAGCAGCAATCAGCTGGATATGCAAAAAGCAAACCTTGGTCGCTCAATCCTCATGCGAAGCTGAATATGTTGCAACTTCAAAGATGGCGAATGAGGTAGTATGATTGCAGATGATGTTGGAAGCAGTTGGCATACCACAAAGAGAACCATGCACGATGATGATGGATTCTCAAAGTGCCATATTTCTGTCCCAGGATTCTCAAAGTCCCATATTTCTGTCCCAGGCAAAACATATACTTCTGAAGTACCATCATCTTTGAGACTTGATCTCGAAAGGAGTGCTCAAAGTTCAATACATAGAATCTGAAGACATGATTGCAGATTTGCTCACGAAGCCGCTTGACAAAGCACTCTTCGGAAGACAAAGAAAAACAATCGGATTATATGTACAAAATTGCAAGGTTCACACTAGATAAACTTAGAGCCCAAAGAGGGCCTTTGAAAAAGATGCTCTTTTATATTTTTTCTTATTTTCGTTGCCATGTGGACCAATTGAAACCTTGAAATCGGGGTTCTACGTAACGTAGAATTTTTCAAATTTAAATAAAATAAAAACTTTCTAAATATATTGTTGTTTCGTCAAGCATCATGTGGAAATGCTATTGGTTGATGAGGCCTGCCCTTCTAGGTCATCAGTGCCCGAAGAGACCCAAAAATATTGAAAATGAATATGATAGATGGTTGAGATGAGAAAATCCATGTACCATTAATAAATATTTAATAGTAAACTTGCCAATCTGATCATTATCTTCTTGCGGACCTATATCCATCCAACATACATGAATGAAAGCCTAGTGGACCTCTGGAAGATGTGTTAGATGTTATTCACACTTATATTGGACAACTGCAATATCGAGGTAGAACTGCAAAAAATCTAGCTGATAGTAGAATCTTGTTTTATTAATCAATGTACATTCTTGATACAAAAGAAGATTCTGGACAGAGAGTCCCAGTTCCATACGAGGAGAAGAAGAGGGTGATTCTTGTTCTGAATCAAATTCTCTAGCATCTGATTTAGAGCTCAGACGATGTGGGGTCTCTTGGCAGGGATAACTCTAGGAGGAAGGAATGCAGCTGGCCTTCAAGATCCAGCTTTCTTGGGAACAGGCTGCTTCCTTTTCCTCCTAGAGGTAGTCAACAAGTTTGTTCTATACAGAGGCAGGTCTTTGGAGGTGCTGGTGTTATCCACATGAAGACCAGAATAACGGTCCCGAAGTCTTATGAGAACGACAAAATCTTTTGGCATGATGGTGACACGCTTACCATGCACGGCCAAAAGACATGTATCCTTAAAAAATTGGGCCAGAAAGTCTTCTACAGCACCCTGTAAGGCCTGCATGGCTGTTACGGCAAATTGAGCATTTAGCCCCAATGACAGAGTGACATTCCTAACAGATCGGACGAAAGGAGCTCTAGGGATCAACAATGCAGTTGATCTCTAGAGTTTTCTAGTCTCCCTTAGCCAAACCTGCTTTCTGCCATGTCTACGGCTAGTACCCAGGGGAACACGGGCATGGGATGGTTGTACGGTGGTTATGGCATGAGCAGTAGATTTGGTTCTAGCCATCATTCTTGGAATAAAAAAAAGTAAATTAGAAATAAAAAATTTGGACCCAAGCGCAGGGAATGAAAACCAAAAAATATGCAATCAGAAGGCACTTGAAATCGATACCATAACTGAATATCGGTTTCGAGTGTAAGATAGATAAAGAATATATGCAGAAAAGAGATCCGCGCTCGAAAGCGATATTGGAATCACAGCGGTATCGGTTTCGAGAGCACGGTGAGATGGCAGAGTATTTTGCAAAGAGAGAGCGCGCTTGAGAGCGATATTGAGAGCAAAAACCGAAAATTCTGCGGAAAAAAATGAAAATTTCGAGGGTGCATATAAAATTTTTTTTTGCACGTGTAAAAAAATGGCTGATGACACGTGTCGGCATCTAACTGGTCCACGTGGATTGTCCATACTAATAATAATGACTCAATTATAAGGCCACATGGGTCGGGACATGTGCACGAATCATATTTGGACACGTGTGATTCTGTACGTGATACATGTCAGATCAATCATTGTCTGTACAGCAGAATATTAATGACCAATCATGCGTCAACATGTGTCCTTTTGGAACTCCTCCACATGTGCAAATTTTTTTTATAAATAGGTCATTTTCGGCGCGGATTTTCACGTAGATTTTTTATTTCTTATCTGGATATCAATTTCAAGCGCGCCCTTTCCACTGTTTATGCTCCATTGACTTACTTGCGCCTGAAACCGATACTGCCTGGCCCGGTATCGCATTCAAGCGCGTCT
The DNA here is from genome assembly GCA_029204225.1 of Diphasiastrum complanatum. Classification (NCBI taxonomy): domain Eukaryota; kingdom Viridiplantae; phylum Streptophyta; class Lycopodiopsida; order Lycopodiales; family Lycopodiaceae; genus Diphasiastrum; species Diphasiastrum complanatum. Next base: position 11,146,178 of record CM055104.1, on the reverse strand, counting down.
TACATCTTTTACATCTTACATCAAGATGTCTAATTTCCTAGTTTGCTTTCTTTTTTTCATGAATCTGGTATTAGTGATAATTTAGAGTATTTCAAATCCTTGTTTTCCTCTTTTCTTTTTATTCTTCCTTCTATTACTGAGGGTCCTGGTGTTGAAGCATTTTCTAAGGTTTATCTCCGATTTAAGTCTTTGCTTAGTACTCCCTTATTCAAATCTCATAATAAGGACATGATTCATTATCAGGACCTGGTGGCACTCGACAAGCACGGCTATAAAGCTAAGCTTAACAGAATGTTCACCAAATTACATAATGATTTCAAGTCTGTAGATGAGTGCTCAATTCACAATATAAAAAAATAGATTTGTTGATTTTCAGTCTGCATTTGTTTTTTTTCTTATCTTAAATATTTCTGACGATTCGGAAGCTGGCCCTTCCACTTCTGAAGCTGCTTCTTCCAGTGGTACAAAGTTTGAAAAGTCAAAGAGCGTAAATATAGATATATTTTTTATTGATACGAGTGTTAATTTAGATGATTGTTCAGATTTTGATCCTGTTCGAAATAGGCCATCGTTTATTGGCCCTAGAACACCCACTACCCTTTTTCTTTTTGATAAATCTTTGATCACTTTGCCTACTTATAATATAGATAATAATTCTTTTTTGACAATATCGGATATATCAGATCTTTTTTATTTCACTGAAGCTGAGACTCTTTGCATTTTGAACAAAGAGCTTAATGAATTTTTGGATATAATTGATTTTGATAGTGATGATCTTCTCCCTGGTGTTGACGATGTACATAATGATAAGTTTTATTCACGGAAAGATTGCTTGAAAATGGGTGTAGAGGAAATGCGCAACAAAGAAGATGATCTACCTTCTGAGGAGGAGTTTCTCAAAATCCAAAGTCAACTTGGTTCTCCACAATCAACTGTCTATTCACCAACAATATTGACATCGAAAGGTGGACATAATATTGATGGAGAGACAGTAATCAGGGAAGACAAAGTCGAATGCATAAGTTTTTGTATCTTATCATGTACTAGTAGATTCGTTATGTCAGATTATATACTGGAGCTTATATACTTTGTTTTTTTTTCATTTCAGAAAACAATTTTCCTTGATGATTTTGCAATTCGTCAAGGAGGGCCGAGATCTTCTGCTGGAGAATTTTCAATAGATCATGCAGTGAGGCACTATCTAAAGTTCTTCAAGAATAATGAGGTAAGTGTTGCCCATTCAAAGTTTCATCAACATGGTGAGACTATGATTATGGCAATCAAGGCACTATCTTCTTGGAGGATATAATTTTAATAAGGTGCATAAAATAATTTTTGTAAAGAAAACTATTGCAGTTAAAATTTTAGGATATGGAATTCCATGTTTAGATCATCTCATTTTGCATTGTATGCTGCTTACGTTGATTTGTGTAAGCATGAAAACTATGAGCTGTTGGATCCATACAAAAGAAGGAAATTGTTGCATGATTCTAAGTTGCAACTTTCATTAGAGAAAGTATCGGAAGCAGAGTAGATACTGCCTCATCTGCTATCGCATTCAAGCACGCCTTACATCTCATTTCTTTTCTGCTCTTTGTTCACGCGCTCGGATCTGATACCCTAATTTCTAATATTTCTTTCGAGCACACATTACCTTGAGGTTCTTCTTTGACCTGTAGTTTGCACTTGAGAGCGATATTTGGAATTTTACATCTGTAGTTTTGGTTTAAAATGTCTAATTTTGATTCTAATTTGTTTTGTTTTTTCATAAATTCGGTATTAGTGATAATTTGGAGTATTTCAAATCTCTTTTTTCTTTCTTTCTTTTTATTTTTTCTTCTATTACTGAGGGTCCTAGTGTGGAGGCATTTTCTGAGATTTATCTCAGATTTAAGTCTCTACTCAGTACTCCGTTATTCAGATCTCAGAATAAAGACATGATTCATTATCAGGACCTAGTGGCACTCGACAAGCATAGCTATAAAGCTAAGCTTGACAGAATGTTCACCAAATTACATAATGATTTCAAGTCTATAGAGAGTGTTCAATTCAAAAAAAAATGTAGATTTTCAGTCTGCATTTGTTTTTTTTTCTTTTGTAAAATATTTTTGACGATTCGGAAGTTGGCCCTTCCACTTCTGAAACTGCTTCTTTCAGTGGTACAAAGTCTGAAAAGTCGAAGATTGTAGATATAGATACTTTTTTTATTGATACGAGCATTAGTTAAGATGACTGTACATATTCTGATCCTGCACGAAACGGGACATCGTTAATTGGCCCTAGAACTCCCAACACCCTTTCTCTTCCTGATAAATGTCTTATCACATTGCCTACTTATAATATTGATAAATATTTTCTTTTGACATTATCAGATATATCGGATCTTTTTTGTTTCACTGAAGTTGAGACTCTTTGCATTTTGAGCAAAGAGCTTGATGAATTTTCAGATGTAATTGATTTTGATGTCGATGATCTTCTCCCTGTTGTTGACAATGTACATAATGATGAGCTTTACTCAAGAGAAGATTGCTTAAAAATGGTTGTGGAGGAAATGCACAATAAAGAAGATGATCAACCTTCTGAAGAGGAGTTTCTAAGAATTCAAGGTCAGCTTAGTTTTCCAAAATCAACTGTCTATTCACCAACTATATTGACATCAAGAGGTGGACATAATATTAATGGAGAGACAACAATCAAGGAAGACAATGCTGAATGCGTAAGTTTTGTATCTTATTATGGAATGGTAGGTTCGTTATGTCAGATTATATACTGGAGCTTCCTTTGGATTTTCTTATTTCAGGAAATAATTTTTCTTGATGATTTTGCAACTCGTCGAGGAGGGCAGAGATCTTCAGCAGGAGAATTTTCAAGAGATCATGCACTGGGGCATTATCTGAAGTTCTTCAAGAATAATGAGATAAGTGTTGCCCATTCAAAGTTTCATCATCATGGTGAGACAATGATTATGGCAATCAAGACACTATCTCATTTTCTTGGAGGACAAATTTTAATAAGATGCATGGAAAAAAATTTATAAAGGAAGCTATTGCACTTAAAATTTTAGGATATGGACCAGTGAATTCCATGCACTTACGTTGATCTAAGTAAGCATGAAAACTATGAGCTGTTGGATCCGTACGAAAGAAGAAAATTGTTGCATGATTCTAAGTTGCAACTTTCATTAGAGAAAGTATCGGAAGCAGAGTAGATACTGCTGCATTGTAATTTGTGAAAATTTTCATTTAATATCCAAAATTTTATTGTGTGTCTATTGCCTATTAGCTTGCATGCTTCTTGAAATTTTTTATAATCTGTCGATTTTGTATTATGATGAATCAGAGGGAGATTGCTAACTTTTGTGGTGTGATTATTAAGAGGGAGTCTTGTGAAGGAAAGGGAAAAGGAAGAGTGACTCTTGGGAAGATCCAAGGCATGGATCTTACATCTCTTCATCAACTCAAAGGTTTCTATGATTGTGGTGGAGTGTTCATGCATGATCATAAGATGGCAAAAGGTCGGATGAAGAAGACTACATGGAGCAACTCAAGTGGCAAATTCTTCAAGGCAAGAAGATCTCATTCGTGAGCTCATTAAGGTTTGGTTTGAACTCAAATGGGTTGGTTTGGTTAGTTTTGATACTCAACTTCATCTACTCTACTTCATGTTCGATAGAATTGTAGAAATCTATCTTTTGGTTTATGATGGTGACATTGTTTTCGCTAACTATAGTGAAAGGTTGAAATCAAGCAATGATGAGATCTTGTGGGATGTTAATCATGTATTTGAGAGGGAGTATCTTCAGAGGTTCATATATGAACATGTTTATAAATGCAAAGTCCTTGATGTTTTATTGGAAGATCAAGATGTTGATCTTGAATTGCTTCATCAACACCAAGAGGCAAGTAGCAATTGGAAGCTAGTCAAAAGCATCAAAGGGGAACTACATGGGCAAAGCATTTTGGATCTGTTTTTACAGGTTCTTGAAGGATCAAGTAAGGTTATTGGATCATCAAGGAAGTTTCCTTTTACTCTACCTTACTTGTTTAATCTCATGTATGAACATTGTCATGTCAATGTGTTGGAATTGTCAAAATTCAATGAAACTAGTTCCATAGTTTTGCATCTTTTGGATCTTGGAGATGGAATAGTTATCATTGCTGGTTTTTATGATCAGGTACATGCATTCATTCAAATATTGAATGATATTGAAGTGGTCAATATGTTTACTTTTGAACAAAGTTCAAGATCTAGCATCCTAGTGTTGGCAACTTGGCAAATTGGTGACAATGTAGGATCAAGGGTTGTATGCAAATCTTGTGGAGATACTTCAAGTATTTCAAGTTTAGGTTTTGCTCATTCAAATGGAATAGAGAACACATCATTTTGGCATTCATTCACTCAAGGGCTTTCATGGATTGGAGATCTACAAAGGCAAGGTGGTAATGGAGGTTCATTCATGGAGATATGTGGTGCATTCACTATGGACATAGTGGAATGTATAGGAGGCATGCAAACACTTGCTGGTTACTTTTACTTACAGCTTGTTTGCTGCTGTTTTACAGAGAATTCAATGGTGGATACATGGAGGAATCCTTTCATTATGATTCTATGTTCTTTTACATGTATCTTGTTTACCATTCTATGTAAAATTGATGTAAGAAATAGTGAAGCATCCTATATGGACACTATTATCTATATCAATTATGTTGTACTTCATATTGTACATATTAGAACACTTAAGAAGAGATCTACTATCATGATGGAGATAATTCTTAGGCTGGAGCAAAGTAGTGTTGTAAAACTAGCAAGTTAAGTTGAAGAGGAAGTGTGAAATTTGTCAACATTTCCTTGCTAGTTTGAGGCCTAAATTGGCAATTTTTGTACATAGTTTTGGATTTAACCTTTGTGAAAGAGGCCTAGATACTTTTTTTTTAGTATATATTCATGTTGAAGAAGTCTCAAACTTCAGGACCTTCGAAATGACACCAAAATCATGCTATTTGGACATATAGTCCACAATTGGCTATTTTAGGCTACTAGTAACATATATGGCTTCTACCTTGATACAGTTTTCGTTATAGGATACAATGTATTCCTAAGATTATATTTTACGATTGGGAAGATTGGACGTATCATTTGTATTTCCACAATCGAAAAAGGAGATGTCCAGTAAGTATTGCAAATGCAGTAATCATGAGTGCAGGGTATTAAAAGCAAAAAATGCCAATAAGCAACCAGATCAACAGATGAATGTCGTTGCAGTATCATCTCTAGTTGTCGATCTCGACGAAGGAGCATTTATGGTCAAAGACCAAAAGGTGTTATTCGATGATTCTTGGTTTCTAGATTCTGGAGCTACTCAACATATGACTAGTCATCGTGAACATTTTCACTCCTACATACCTTACACTACAAAGAAATTCATTGACGTACACACACTATCGAAGGTGAAGGCACTATAAGAATGATGTTCCAGCACGATCAATTCAAACTACTATCAAAAGTTTTGTATGTACCTAAACTCTCTACGAACCTGTTATAAGTAAGTAGAATCACTAATTAAGGTCATAGGGTAGAGTTCGAGTATGATCAATACTGAGTTATCAGTAGGACAAATAAGAGACTTGCACTCGGCAAGAGGCATGGATACTTATATAGACTGGCGCATTGTTATTATGAAACTAATCAAGCCTTGAAAACCTCTTTTCTTGTCAATAGAGCATTACTTTGGCATTATAGATTAGGGCACTTGAATCATACATCTAACATGTCCAGACAATACCTAGCACTCGATCTCGACTATCCAACCAACAAAGTCAACCGCCATGTCTATCATAGCTGCATCCTTGGAAGGTAGACTATGATTTCTTTTAGATCGATTCATATGCATGCAACAAAAGTGTTGATTTCACACATGTGGATTTTCCAGTACATATACTTGTGATCTCCTAAGGTGTGTAGATGCACCAAGATCAAGACTAGATTGATATGCAAGATCAATTTTAGATCCTATGGCAAAAACACACTACTACATGCATTTAATCACTTCCAACTCTCACTCACACGTGTGGGAAGTACTCAAAAAATATTCTAAGTAAAAACAAGCTGCTCTCCTCAAGTAGAGAGAGAAAAACCATCATGAGCTCTCAGGTAGAGAGAGAAATCTAGAAATCCAATAACACTCAAAATCTACATATCACCAAATCAATTAGCTTCAAAATGAGGAGTAAAATGATACTAGTAGATACACGAGCTACCACTATGCTTAACTATGATTGGACCATACTTTGTCACCTCTTAATCCTATTGGACCATTGATCCATGCACCTCTTAATTCTATTGGACTACATTCAAGCATACCTCAAATTCCTATTGGACCTCACATGGTTCCACCTCTAAATCCTATTGGACCTCTTAGAATTCATCAAACAAAAGCATTACACTTGTCTACACTCTCATTGGCACGAGTTTAGCCTCTTACTCTATTTTGGCTCAATAGTGGCATTACAAGTGGAAATGCATAATTTGCCATCTATGCCAGATTTGTTCCTATCAACATCCTACACCCAGATGCTTGATGTAAAAAACATAAGACCCCTATGTCTAACATAGATAATCTTTTTCAATTCTTCACACTCCTCCTAAAAAACTATCTATGAAGATTTGAACATTGATCTTGATATGACTCCAGGATTAGATCTATGCTTGATGAAAGCACTTTTGCTCAAAGGCTTGGTGAGTAGATCGGCAATACAAGAGGACGAGTTGACATGCTCCAAATAGATTTCTCCTCCAATAAGCTTTTCTCTCACAAAATGGTGTGCCACTTCTATGTGCTTTCTTCTTGCATGAAATATGGGATTATTGGCAAGAGCTTGGGCCGAGATGTTATCACACTTGATCATTGGTAGATCATCTTCATTGATGCACTTTAGCTCCATTAATAATCTCTTGATCCAAAGCACCTCTTTGGTAGTTGTAGTGAGTGCTTTGTACTCGGCCTCACATGAAGAGAGAGATATAGTATCTTGTTTTTTGGAAAGCCAAGATATTAGATTGCCTCCAAGAAAGATAGTGTATGCACTAATAGACTTTCGATCCATCTTGTCACTTGCAATGTCCGAATCCGAGTAGCCAACAATGGATAGATCTTCACTTTTATAGAGTAGACCATGAACAAGATGAAGATACATATCTCAGAATCCTCTTGGCCATCTTCCAATGATGGATCTTAGGATCTTGCATAAATTGACTCAATTTGTGCACACAAAAACTTAGATCGGGCCTAGTAATGGTAAGCCAAATCAAGAAGCCTACAAGACTTCTAAAAAGTGTGATGTCCTCAAAGGATCTTTCATCACCTTTATTAGGATCTTTTACAATTTGCTCCATTGGAGTATCTGTGCTCTTAGAATTTTCCATATGAAATTTTTTCAACATAGAGTGAGCATATCTAGATTGACATATGAAGACATGATTTTCATAAAAATCAATTTCTAGGCCTAGGATGTAATGTATCTCTCCTAGATCTTGCATTTTAAACTCACATCCAAGTGCTAGCTCAGTTTCATCAACTAGCTTGATACAACTTCCACAAAGAATAATGTCATCAACATAGATTAGAAGAATGACAATATTGCTATCAACAAACATTAGATACATGGAAGGATCATAGTCACTAAGAGTAAATCTTAGTGAGATAAGAAAAGAAATAAGTCTTGAATACCATGATCTTGGTGATTGCTTGAGTCCACAAAGGCTTTTGAAGAGCAAGCACACTTTGGACTCATCCTTGATGAATCCTTGAGGTTGTTCCATATAGATCTCCTCCTCAAGATAACCATTTAGAAAAGCATTGGATACATCTAATTGGAACACCTTCCACTTGAAGAAACAAGCAAGAGAAATAAGAATTCTTATTGTCACCATCTTTGCAACGGGTGCAAAGGTCTCCTCATAATCAAGGCCATGGATTTGAGCAAATCCTTTGGCACATAATCTTGCTTTATGTTTGTTGATGGTGCCATCATGATTGAACTTAATCCAAAATACCCACTTGCAACCAATCACATGCTTGTTGGATGGAGGATCCACAATCTCCCAACTATTGTTGGTGATCAATGCATCATACTCTTGCTTCATGGCATCATACCACTCCTTGGTATTGAGTGCCTCTTGTACATTCTTTGGCTCTTCATGAGAGACATAAAAAACATAATTAGTGGAATCAAGATCCACTTGTTTGCCTTTGTCAACATATGAGAGCCTCTTAGGCTCGGATCTATCTCTCATGGATCTTCTTGGTGAGAAAATCCGAGGAGAGTATTCTTCAAATCTCAACCCCATCACATCATGATTGTCTTCAAAATCAATAATTGGTGATGCATCCATAGATTTCTTGATCTCGGCCTCTTCAAAAGATGAGTGTTGATATTCATGAAAGACAACATCTCTACTTTCAATAACTTGAGAAGTAGAGCGTATAAAGACTCCATAGGCCTTCTTGGTGGATGAGTATCCAACCATGATCCCTTTGCATGCACTAGGGTCTTCCTTCTTCCATGTTTCCAAGGGAATATGGACAAAGCATATGCATCCAAAAACTCTAAGGTGATCAACCTTATGCTTCTTCAAATATAAGATTTCATATGGTGACTTTCCTCCAAAAGCTATATGTGGGAGCCTATTGCAAAGATAATTTGCACAATTAATGGCTTCTCCCCAAAAATCTTTGGGCAAAACTGCCTCAATTCTCATAGATTTTGCACATTCACATAGAGATCTATTCTTTCTCTCGTCCACTCCATTTTGAGATCGAGAGTAGGCACAAGAAAATTCTCTTTTGATGCCTTCAAGTTCACAAAAATCTTGAAATTTATTGAAGATAAATTCACCACCTCCATCACTTCTAAGAGCTTTAATCTTGAATGAGAATTGCTTCTCTACATAAGCTTTGAAAATAAGGAAATGATCAAACACCATAGATTTAGAAGTAAGAAGATATATCCAAGTGAATCTGGTGAAATCATCAATGAAAGTAACAAAACAAGTGGCTCCTCCCTTGCTTGTAGTGGATGAGAAATGCACATCCGAGTGGATTAACTCCAAAGGATGCTTGCTTTTGATAGAAGATCTTGTAAATGGCTTTTTGTGAGATTTAGCAATAGCACAAGCCTCACAAGGCTTGATCTTCTTGGAGAATGACTTTGGCAAGCCAATAGCTTTGGCTTCTTTGATCATAGAGAGCATGGATTTGTAGTTGGGATGTCCCAACCTCCTATGCCATTATTCCTCCATAGAGAGCTTGTTCACAAGAGCAACATTACAAGCATTCACATACTCATTTGGATCTAGTTTATAGATGCCTCCAAATCTAGATCCTAATGATCATTCTTCTTGATAGTGCAACTATCAACATTGAATTTTACATCAAGGCCATTATCAAGCAATTGGCCAACACTAATAGATTCTTAGTAAGCTTAGGTACATAAAGAACTTTAGAGAGAGAAATAACTTTAGAGGATGCAAGCTTCGAGAGAATGTTCCCTATGCCTTCAATAGGACATTCAAAATCATTTGTTGTGTATATTGATTTCTTGACTCCATCATAAGGTGCAATAGAAGAGAAAGAGTCCTTGGAGCTACACATATGTGAAGAGGCTCCACTATCAATATACCATAGGCCGTCCTTCTTCAAAGGAGTAGATGATAAACTAGAGACCATAAGAGATCCCTCTCCATCACTTGCAATAGTGTCTTCCTTCTCATTGGTAATGTTGGCTTGCTAGAGTTGATTCTTCTTCTTGAAGCAATTGGTGGCATAATGGCCTTTCTTGCCACAATAAAAGCACTTGATCTTCTTCTTCTTGAGCTTGGATGATGAAGCATTAGAGGAATCATCTTCCTCCTCATCTTTGTCTTTGGATTTGACTTTCTCCTTGCTTGAGGATTGTTGATGTTGGTTCTTGCTCCTCCCTTTGTGCTTATCCTTGGCAAAGAGAGCTTTGCCATCATTATGAGTGAGAGAGAGCTTGTCCATCCTCAAGATCTTGTACTCTTGTCTTGATTCTTCTGAAATTAGTACACTTTGGAGAGCCTCTAAACTTGGTAGCTCCTCCTTAATGGCATAGGATTGGACAAGGTTATCAAATTCACTTCTCAAGCCATTGAGAATGACTTGAACTAGCTCATTTTGATTGATGGAATCGCCAATACAAGCAAGTTCTCTATGAATATCTTTTACTCTCAAAACATAACTAGATGCACTCTCATCACTCTTTTGGCTACTTTGAAAGATTTGATTCCTAAGAGTGAGAAGCCTAGAGGTATTCTTAGCCTCTTAGATAGCCTTGAGACAATCCCAAGCTTCCTTGGCTATTGTACAAGTACCTATCTCCCTCAATATCTCATTAGAGACATTCATCTTAATGTAGTGGAGAGCCATCCTAGCTCTCTTTTTGTATTTTTGAACCTCTTGAAGAACTTGTGGTTCTTCTTCAAGGCCAAGAACTATGTCCATCACGTCTTGAAGGATCAAGATGGACTCCATCCTTATTTTCCAAATTCAATAGTTTGAAGTGGACAATCTTTCACTTGGTTCCAACAATGATGAACTCATTGAAGACATTTGAAGTGAAGAAAACTCAAATAATGAACAATAAATGTTGCTACACACTCTCTATACGATCCAATAATAGAGTACTATCTCCTCATATGAAAGATCTTGCAACTATTTGTGAATTGATTCTCACTAGGTACACAAATCTCTTTAAAACAAGACCTATTTCACATCAAATGATAGAGTATAGGCAAAGTTAGGATCAAACACTCTTAGCCCGTGTGAATTACACTAAGAAACCAGATTCGACTCGAATACAATGATATTGCATGAAACAAAATGGCAAGGATCTCAAAACAGTGCCTAGATCACATATAGATGAGATTGGTAAGCATACAACTGTGATTTTGGATCAACCAAGCAATCTCTTGACCAAACCAAATGTGTCCACCCAGGTCTAGGTGCCCTACCTAACCCTCTTCAAAAGCTTATAACTTCTGATTGGCTCAACCAAATGGAATGAAACTGATTGCATCAGAAACTAGACAAAAATAGCTTCAAAAGAAGCTATCAAGCAAGATAAATGGATCAAGCATGAGAGAGAACTTCCAAACTGAAATTGGATGTTCCTCACACGTGTCTGAGCACCTGATTCTATACAGTATCAGGTCAGACCCAATCAATGTCCTTTTGATCTCTTTTGATCCAAAACTGAACAAGATAGCTAGGAAAATGGGCCTTGACAATTTCCAGCTCAAGATTGATGAATAGTTTTCACTTAAATGGATCAAAATGCATGGTAACCTTAGGTAGGCTCTGATACCATGTTGATTTCACACGTGTGGATTGTCCACTACATGTACTTGTGATCTCCTAAGGTGTGTAGATGCACCAAGATGAAGACTAGATTGATATTCAAGTGTAGTTGCTGGCTCCTTCCAATTTACTTGACTCATTGAGAACGCTTTAGCTTAGCGTTGCCATAACTGCAATTAGATGACTCCGGATTGCAAAAATGATTGCAAAAATGGAAAATTTGCTGCAAAATTGACAAATGACGTCTCAAACCACTTTCCAATTTGAGCTATGGATTGAAAGTTATGCCAAATTGAAGATTTTGGCCTTAGAATGGCTCACAACTGTCAAGCCTGAAAAATGGCAATTATTGCCAAACTGCCATTTTTGGAAATGTTCTCCATCTCGGATAGATCTCCAATTTCAAATATTTTTATATCAGCACGTAGCCCTTTGTACCAGCATAGCTCTTGTCTAATCAGATCCCAAAAATAGTCTCTTCGGCTAGGTCAAAACATCACTCTAATTTATGCTTACCTGCAACAATACACAGTGGAGAGAGCCCCAAAGGGGAAGGGACAGTCCTCAGCTTAAGGTCACAAGAGTTGGGACCCTTCAAGATGAAACGTTTTAAGGAAGAGTTAATATTTTGCCCTTCAGTCCTTTGGAAGCTGAACTTCAAGAACTTCAAATTTGTTTACAAATGAAGTTTTAGGGCCCAATGATAGGCCTTGAAAATGAAGAAGGAAATAGTCAAAGAAGGAAAATGAGGTGGAAGTTGTAGGGTTGACACTTCAGCCAGGAAAAGATTAGGGTGTATGGTTTCATGGTCAATAGAGAATCTATCATTTTTCTCTTACCTCGTATCATTATGATATTCTACCCAACGGGTTGGCTCAACTGGTTAGCTTGGCATCCAAAGTTTCTTTGGTCCCAGGCTCGAGCCTCCCCTTGGAAACCAAGAAGCATTATGATATTCTTTGAGCTGTAGACCTTACGTGAGAGGAGAGCGTCTATATCCTCTCTAATGTGGGTTTGTATGGAGAGAGAGGGAAGCATATAGATTATGTCTGTCTGAATTTCAATTCGTGTTGCAGAGGAGTCATGTCAATATACACAAGTGAGAACGTTAGATATGATATTGCTACAGAAGTTACATGATCAGAATATCAGTACCTGCTATGTCAACCTCTGAAGAAAATGAATGTCTTCCTTTCTTATATCTGTAGCAGCATCTACAGTTGGTTGGTCACTGAAAGTATGAATTCTCTCTGAGTATACGTTATCTTTTCACGAGTATCAAAATGGTGTCCTTTGTCCTCTGTGAGATGTATGAAACATTCCATCGCTGTCACTATGATTGAGAATCCATCACCTCATCTCATCTCTTCATGGCTTGCATGTGTGTGAAAATGTTAACTCCTCCTTCACGTGGGTGGGAGAAGATGCTCCCTCATCATCTTCTTTAGATTATCATCCCTTGAGAGTTCGTTAGAGAGATGACCACTTCTCACCCTTTTTTTGGGCTGTGTCAATTTGAAAAGAATTGCATGGAGGAGTCCTCTTGCTTCTGGAGAGACGGATATTAATCTTGCGTCCATGCTCCATAGTAGTTTTGAGTTGAGTTTACCTTCCCTCCCAGGAAAGCTGAGTATATGTATATGAAGGAATGCGGAAGTTCATGACTACCGGTTGGGCTTCAGAACGGTATCAGTTGAAAGCCTTCTAAATTATGATATTCATCAATCATCATATTTTCACAAAAGTGTTGACATCACACGCTTATTTTGAATTGCAAGAAGCTACGTGAGCGCTCTCCACGCGATGAACCACATAGAGAACACCTCCTGAGCGTGGGATCATATGGTCCGAGTGCAAACATTGAGGGATTGTTTCTCTTCAAACAGTCCAGCGTACAGGTGTCTTCTTTGAGCGCTGGTTTACCCATGAGCATTGATTGAAGGTGTGTACTCTCTGTCACTGCTACTTGAGCACCATAAATATACCTTCTATCCATCCAAGTGAACAATAGATCAGCTTCATGCGTGCGACTACAGAGAAGGAATCTATCAACGAGGTGTGTCTGCTGGAAATTAGCAATCTTCTACAATCTGTAAAAGAATCACCAAGTTCCATTGTTGTCCTTCTAGCGCAGGAAGAGGGGTCATCTGAGGATCATAAAGTGTACTCAATACACAAGCGGACGTTCAGTTGGAATTTGATGTATCTAAGCTCTCATATCCGAGCGATACTTAAAGGAGAGGTGCATCCACCTAAGGTATCTGTGCATAACTCAATGAGCCTTTGTAGGACTGCCTGAGCAGAGCTCGAATGTGAGAAGGGAGTGACCATTTCAACATTCTGCCAGTTTGAAACTGTAAGAGCTTGGGCTCTCTCTCTCTCTCTCTCTCTCTCTCTCTCTCTCTCTACTTTTCTATACTACCAGAATGAGTAAGATGAATGCGCTTGATTCAATGATCTGTATTAAGATTTTGAAGCTCTTTTGGGACACCTTTTCAGCTAAGAAATGCATTCATTGTTCCACTTATCTATTTTGGGAGTCCAGGAGACATTAGTTGTGAATGTACTTATGAGTCCCCCCTAGTTATGGGACAAGCTGATTCATGAGTTACCTGCACTAGAGATCTGACTGATGATTGCTCACGAAATGAATGAGTGAGCTATGAGCCTACCATCTGAAGGAGAGCCACCTTATGAAAAAGCAATGAGTAGTACTGCATCCTAATGTAGTCCGAAGTCTGCTACTGGCCACTGACAGACTGAGAGCTACATGAGCTGCTAGTACCGAGTCACTTGAGACTGAAACAGGGCTGTGAAATACTATCAAAGCTTTGAACAGTGAGCAGCTACGACATTGTGACTGGTATCTGATTTCCTGTGGGCTGGAGCTGGAGGGGGCCTGAGAATAGAATCTCACATGTAAGCTTCTTTATCTCTTTTTTTTACTCTACCACTTGTGTATTGAATCTGTGAGCAATGACATAACTGTGCATGTCATAGGTACAGTAGCAGTGTTTACAGTTTCTATTTGCAAAGATCATTGATGTAAACTATTTTCTTCCATGTCTTCATAAAGAAAGGTTATGGTATGCTAAAAGAACTCATAGATTGTGTGCTGTTATGGAAAAGTTAGATGCAGGATGTTTATGATTTGAAACGATAACAGGTTTAAACTACAGCAGGTTGCTAATGTTCTTGAAGTAGTTGCTTTTGTGGGAATGCATGGAGAAAGCCTTTAAGGGAGGTTGCTTGAGTGAATGTGATGAATGAATTAAGCAAGTCATCCTCGTCTCCTTGGTGCGTCTGTTGGGAGCTACTTGAAAGTTGTCATTGATTGCTTGAAAGAAGGTTGTTGTCCATCTTAGAAATGAGATCATTGTCAATTGTTGTGAGAAGCGATTTTTTTTATTTCTTTGGATTGACTAGACCTTTGTTTGGTGTACCCATGAACTGAGGTACTTTAAGAGATGTGAATCAACTTCTCCTATGTGCTCTAAGATAAGCTCCAAGACTAGAAGATAAACTTTGTGTTGTTAGGTGCTTATTGTCTTCCCACTAAACCAATCGACAAGCCTAGGAGCCATTGAACGTGCTGTGTTAAAGCTAGAGTGCAACACCAAACATCCAAGCTAGGAAATGTCCTTTGGGGGCTCTATTACAATTAGTAGAGAATCAATTGCCATTGAGAGAAATAAAGATACGAAATAAAGATCATTCAACCCCCGTCTATTTAGATCATACGAGGCTTATTTTAGAACTACGACATTGACGCCATGATGAAGATACTTCATAATGTGAGCATGTAAAGACTAACACTAGTAGGATTCTACATCAAATGCTTAGCTCAATCTTGCAAGGTTTTTCCCCATGGATGTCTGATATCATTAAGTATAGGTTGAGGACAATTCAAGTAAAGAAGGTAAACCATGTAAGGGGGAACATAGAAAGAGAACCTCAAAAATCCATTGATACCTTTCTATTGGACCCTAGCAATGACGAGCATAGTGTCCAACTAGAATACTTTGGATCAAGAAAGTCAGAAATATATCTTGAAGACAAGCACATCATCATACTGACGGAAAAACCAGTGCATGAAACAAATATATGCCCTCCATTGATAGAACCTGAGATACCCAGCTTAGATTTGGAAGAATTTCCACCAGATCCCATTGCAATCTAGTTCTACATTCAGATATAGATGCAGAAGTGTTTCTCTCTGATCTATAGCTAGCTATAGATCTTTTATTAAAAACATATTATTCTCCAGATCCTAAATTAACACATATGATAGTTAGAAGTACACAAGATTTACTGCTTGAGGATGCTCCATCAAAGATAGAAGTGGATGAGTTTGTAGGAGCTATAAAATCTTTATTCCAAATACTTGATCCATCAAATGAGTCATCCCCCATTGGGGAGTTAGTAGGGGCCTTGTCAAATTTTCTACTAGCCATAGCACTCTTGTTGAAAGAATTTGAGCCATATCATAATGAATTAGATCCCAAAGAGTGATCCCTTTTGATCCTAGTCTAAATGACATTTGGCCAAACTTATCAATACAAGAATTTTTAAAACAATGTGTGAATGAGAATTTGAGATCCAATTTTTAGAAGTTTATGACAGAGGAAGAGCCCGAAATAGGTCTTGATGAGTTGATTGAAGGAATTGATAGTTCACCATGTGAAAATGAAATTGTGATATTTGATGATGAGACCATGGTGGATGAAAAACTTGAAGAGATGCTTTTTGATATGCTCCGACCTGCCTTTGGATAGAACAAACTTGCCGACTACCTCTAGGAGGAAAAGGAAGCAGCCTGTCTCCAAGAAAGCTGGATTTCAAAGGTCAGCTGCTTCCATTCCTCCTAGAGTTATCCCTGCCAAGAGACCCCAGATCGTCCTGAGCTCTGAGTCAGATGCTAGAGAATCTGATTCAGATCAAGAATCATCACCCCTTCCTCTTCCTGTTATTCGTCCAGCTCCTCAACAGGTTTCTTCACCAAAAGTGTTGATTACCCAAGAGGAGCTCGACAAAATAATAGAAAAATCTATAAATATTATATCTACTTCTATTTTTGCTCCTGTACATAATCCTTTTGTCTGAATTCCATACCATCCTACCCAAGTTTATTTTGATATTGATCATTATAACTAGTATTGACAAAATTTCTAGAATTCACACGTGTGGGGAATGTCCACAAGTATGATGGATCTAATTAAGCTTTGTGATTAGCACAGTAACCTGATTCTAGATTGATTAGCAAGATCTAGTTCAGAAGAAATGGCTTAACCACAATCTAGCATGCTAAGCAACTGAATATGATATCAATGTATAAGCATTAGCTTCAACACGAGTTAGAGAGAGAAAGATTGAGAGATAACAAGCAAAATAGTTTAGATCCAAAATGGCATGAGGTAGCTACAAAACTTTGGTTCTTCATCATTGATTGCGAGGAGAGCTACACATATTTATGGAGTTTGAGGTAGCTCGAGGCAAAACCACATCCATTCATTCCAAAATGACATCTAAAGTGACATTTAGAGTCTATGTGACATTTGTCACTTGCCATGCATGAAATTCTACCAACTTTTTACAAGTGTGCTAGTTCTAACTAACAAAGTACAAATCATCATGCATGTGTCCATTACACTTTGTGCATGCCTTGCATGTCACCATGGATCACTTACAATTAATGCATGTGAATTGCCAGGAGTTTCTACAAGCAAGACTTTGCTAATTCTATGTCTACAAACTATATGCAAGTTGTATCCTTCAATCTAGACATTACATAACCATGTAGCTCGAGTTCTATATAGGCCAAACTTGGCATTTTGCATTTATGAGCTACATACTTGCACGGTACAACAAGGAATCATTATGGATTGTTTTTTCAATTTTAACACTCCTAAAAATAATCTATATTGATTTGAACATGGATCTTGGTATAACTCCAAGATTGGCTCTATGCTTGATGAAGGAACTTTTGTTCAAAGGTTTGGTGAGCATATCAGCAATACAAGATGATGTGTCGATGTGTTCCAAATTGGTTTCCCCTCCAATGAGCTTCTCTCTCACGAAGTGATGTGCAACTTTGATATGCTTGTTCCTTGCATGGAATATCAGGTTGTTGGCAAGGGCTTGGGCTGAAATGTTGTCACACATGATCATAGGTAGATCCTCTTCCAAGATTATCTTTAGTTCGACTAGTAACCTCTTGATCTAAAGCACTTCCTTTGTTGTTGTAGTGAGTTCCTTGTACTCAGCTTCACAATTTGGATTGTTGCATGTGGCATTACTTTAATAAGGAAGGATTGCTTCAATAAGTATGGATTTATCGATATTTGTATGTGTAAAATTAAACTCAACTACAAATACACATAGAGAATTTGATTCTCTGCTTCATGATGTCGTTTAGGAAATACCGACAATGGCAACCTCAATTAAAGAGATAACCATTAGATCTCTCAAGGTATATTCAATTTATCTCTGATATGCATGTATTTTTTTTTTAGTTTAAATCTATCATCATAGCATAAATAAATTTTATGTCATAATATTACTAATTTTAGTTCAATATATGCAGTGTGTACAACAAAAGGATGCTTTTAGTTGTGCATGGTTCGTCTTGTAGAAATTTTGACACTCATAGTATTCACAACAGTATAATAAGCAAATTAACAGAAAGTTGAAATGAATAAATAATAAAACTAGTGATTATGGATGAATCAAAAAGTTCAAGCAATATTTAATACCAAATAAACTATAACTTACTTGAATGCACAGATTTGTCTTTTTCTATGACCTCCTCTGGATGATAGATCACATATATCCTTGTTTACCAGTCTTTTCCTCTTGTTGCTTCGGACCTTTCTGTTGAGCACATCCATATCTTTAACAAGAGACAAATATGAGATACGCATGGATTGAAATGCAATTTTTATCTCATCATTACTAGTTGTATGATAATGCAAAGAAGATTTCAACCTTTTGATCTCCTCCTTGAGCATCTCATTTTCATTCAAACAAGTTTTCATCTTTGTAGATTTTTCTTTGCACTCCTTTGATATTTTCCTTGATTTCTCTTCCAAATAATGTATTCTTTGCATTGAATGTGCATTACCATGACACATGAAAATCTGGGTGCTGCAATGAACGTGGATCAATAGGATACAATGTTCCTGATGACCATAAATCTACATGTTTTAGCTTTTCCTCCTTGTATCGGACCATATCAGAAGTTGACAATTTGGGTTGCTTTGAATTTCTCGTCCTGAGCGGAGCATATTCTGGTGACAGATCCACATGTAGATGATAAAGCTTTGTCATCAGTACAGTAGTATAGTAACAAACAACACAATGACAATAACAAAGCTGGAGATGGCGCTAAACACTTGTTCGACCCTGCTGGAGATAGAGATGGTGCTAAACACTTGTTTGACCCTGGAGATAGAGATCGCGCAGACTTTGTTTCAGAGATGTCACTCCTAATTCAAATTTTTGAGTGTTCCCAACTTTTGGGAGGGAATATTTCATCGTTTTAAAAATTATATTTTAACTATGGTTAAGCACCAGTGAAGTTTGATGTGACTAAACTAAGGTGCATTCATTCACATGGAAAGTAGTGCGGGCAGATGCATAAAGAAGTTAGAAAATGATATTATAACTACTTTATAGTTATTTTTCTCTATCCTACATGGCATTTCTTATAGGGCCCTCTTTGGGCCCATATTTTCTCTAATGCTTTTTCAAAGACAATGTATGTATGTATGTGCGGTAACAATATAACCCAAAGAAATATCACAAAGCATAGAATAGATGGAATCACCACAAGGGCTATTTATAATAGAAAACATTTTCTATCTTGAAAGATTCCAACCAATATCAGCATAATCTTGAAACACCTCTTATTTGATACCCATATTGGCACCCGAAACAAAAAGATATTGAGCATCTTCTCAAATGAAGCAAGTGGGAATTGGCTATAGGTAACTTGTATGCTCTAGCTAACAAAACTGATTCAATGCTACTACTGCAAAGGAGGGAATCCCCCAGGCCGTTAGTGCTGTTATGTTAATGAAATCTTAGTGGAAATTAGTAAATGATATGGGCAGATTGCAGCCCCATTGGTAGTTTGCAAGTTTGGTTAGTGTTAAGTTAACTAGGTTGTTGCCCCATTACAATAATATTCTATTGATGTGACACATCCAAAGAGAGAGGGGTGTGAAATGTAGATGCATTCCATTGTGATGGGCTGGAGACTGGTGCAAAGGGATCCGGAAGGGCTCAGCTAGAGCTAACTATACCTTTTTGCCATGTTATCATTGTGTGGAGAACACATTGTTCCGTTAGCGCTAATTCCAATCCGAACTTGGAGCTCTTAGCCCCAATTGGGGTAGCACCTTCACTCAATGAGCACTAAATGAATAATGCTAATGGCACCCAGCAAACCCTCCTAAATCTCCAACCCTAATCTTGTAGATAAGAACAAGGCCCTAAATGCCTCCTAAGCAGGTAGCTATTCGGCCACCTAACAAACCGTTTGTATTAAATTTGTAGCTTTGAGCACGATATACAAATTAAAGTAATAAGCATACATAAAAATACAAAGTGCGCTTTCTCTTCCCTCTACATTTTTCACACTTTTTAAAAGTGTCTATTTAAATGCATTTTAGACTAATATAACTTTGAAAAGTCAAACTCTAAGTCTAATATAAAGTTGGCCACAATTTGCCATATATAAAAATGTAGCAAATATGATTAAACGAGTTGAATTTCTCACAAGTTATAACGACAAAGTCACATTCAATCTTTTAGCAACTAGCTTTGAAATTATTAGTACTAAAGTGATTTCGTAGCCAAATATTGATAGAGCGAAGTGATATATATATATATATATATATATATATATATATATATATATATATGACAGAATATTTCAGCATTATTCGATGAAACTATAAGATATTACAGGTCTTAACCCCAAGCTTGCATGATTTGCCATGTGGCAAGCCTACATGGCTTGCCATGTGGCAACCTATGATAAGCTTGGTAGATAGTAGGCCTATGTGGCCTACTAAACAAGCTTATGGTAGGTCATGTGGTAGGACACACAAGCCTATGGTAGGCCTACGTGGCTTGCCACATGGTCAATCCTAAGCCTACATGGTTTTCCATGTGGTGGGCCTACGTGGCTTGCCATGTGGTAACCTTCGAGCCCCAGTTCCACTTAGCCCTACATGGCATAGCCTGGTTGGCTTGCCACAAAAGCCAATAGTGGGTCTACATGGCTTGCCATGTGGCAAACCCCAAGCTTGCATGACTTGCCATGGGGTAGGCCTAAATGGCTTGCCACATGGCAGCCTACGAGAGGCTTGGTAGATAGCAGACCTATGACATGCCTATGTGGCCTGCTACACAAGCCTATGACATGCCTATGTGGCATGCAACACAAGCCTATGGTAGTCCTATGTGGCTTCAAGTCCCAAGCCTACATGGTTTAAGATGGCAACTTTCGATCCTCAATTCTCCCTCTCTCTCTCTCTACGTGGCAGACCTCAGTTGGCTTGCCATGGAAGCCTATGTTCGAACTACATGGTTTGCCACGTGGCAACCAAACCCCAAACTTGCATGACTTGCCATGTGGCAGTCTGCGAAAGGCTTGGTAGATAGCAGACCTATGACATGCCTATGTGGCATGTTACACAAGCCTATGGTAGTCCTACATGGCTTTCCACATGGCAAGTCCCAAGCCTACATGGTCTTACATGTGGCAAGCCTACGTGGCTTGTCATGTGGCAACTTTTGAGCGCCATATCTCTCTCTCTCTCTCTCTCTCTCTCTCTCTCTCTCTCTCTCTCTCTCTCTCTCTCTCTCTCTCTCTCTCTCTCTCTCTCTCTCATGGACTCTATTTTATGGTCATTATGTTTCTTTTTATTTTGAAAACGGCTTATTAATGAATTGTCAAATATGGCCATGGACAGTTAATAAAACAGCTCGAACAACCTCACTATATTTGTGAATAGCGGACTTGTAATAATGGTTGTAAGGCCCAAATTAGCTATATAAGGTCCCAAACTCATAGTAGAGGCACAAATGACCACTATAAATAGCTGAGGTCATGCAAAATTTGGAGGCTATTGTTCATTTTGTTATTTTGAGTTTTAAGAGATCTTGAAGCTTCTCTTTGAGAGCTTTCTTGATGGAGAAAGTGGTTCATGTGCCTAAACTCACATGAGAGATTTAATCATGCTCTAGCAACAGGCCCTATCTTGTGAATAATCTCCAATCAATAATAATGATATCTTACTTTCCCTATTTTGGTGACGTTTGCTAAATTTATCTAGTTTCTTGATTTTTTACTAGTTTATTTTATTTCTTGTATTTCCATTGTAATGGATGTTCATAAATGAGTTACATGTTTTAATGCTAAGTTTGGCACATGAAAATTTTGGTATCAGAGCATTAGAACCTTTTCCTATCAGATTGGTGGCTTTTGTTAAGTTTGGTAGAGTTTCTTGTTCTTTCTTGTTTTTTTCAATTTCCAGCAAGCTTTGATTCAATTTTTTACCATCTAATCTTCATATTTTGTATAGTTTCTTGTTGTAAATTAGTAGATCTTTCTTTTAGCTTTATGGAGGTACTGAGATTTTTTGATTTGAAACTATAATGACCAAGTTATGGCCATTTTGGTGATTTTCTTCCATTTTTAGTTAGTCAAGTTTTTGCAGTCTATTTTATTGGAAAGAGGTGTGTAAAAGATAGGCCGAATATAACCGAATAAAAAGAATTCGAACACCAAGAATTAAAACTTATCGTGCAGCGGGATAAAATATCTTTTTCTTTCTCTGTGCATGACTACGCCTATCAATTTCGAACAAAACAATAGTGATAGAAATCATGTTTGATCTTATAGTAATTAACTTTGAAATCATTGGTACTACAGTGATTACGTAGCCAAACATTAAGCATTCAATTATGAGACAAATAATCAGTCGTGAAGAATTACAGAAACACATACATTCTGAGATGAAGCTGAATACAATAAGAAGATAATATTGATTCAGTATGAAAAATGAAACAGATGTAAATGAGTACAACAAGTTGTGGATCAAGCCGCGTACTCTGAGCTATCTCTGAACGACTAAACATAAGTCTGAATTAAGTGCAACTACTGATAAGCAGTAAGCGCAATAGCAATCTCTAATCAACTCTAAAGAACTGAGCTAGAATGCTCAAGAGTGTTCAAGCTCGTAGGCTTGAGAGAGAGAATGCTAAGTATTCAATACTTGATGATTAGTCTTCATGTTGTAATGCTTAAAATGTAGGAATATGAATGACTATTTATGCTACACAATTAGGTCATCAATTGCATTATCCAGTTGGTTGTGATGTGCTGGCATCCATCTAGTTAGGACTTTACAAAAATTACTTGCTGATAAATTATTTTAAGTCGGTGGCTTTGGTCATAAACAATCTATCTGCAGATTTAAACATAAACTGTCACTCTATAGAAATGAACATAAACTATCATGCAAAAAATGCCAAGGTCTTTGCCAACATCATTTCCTTAACTTTTAAGGCATCCGGCATTTTGCGAAAAAGCCGAAGTGAGAGAAAATCCCAAAAATGCCAACACTACGAGCTGTTTATGAGTAGTTATGCAGACTATGTAAAAACACAAATAAATCTACAGGTTTGGATAAAAGTTGGACAAAGATTAAAATGTCGATTAGTCGATTAGTAGGAGAATAATCCAACACTCTCCTTTAATCTGAATCCATGAATGCCTTGACCTTTCAACTTAGTTCTGCACAGAACTTTCTATGTGCATCCAAGCTTAATGCTTTGGTAAAAATATTTGTTGTCATATCTTGCGTTCGACAGTACTGTAATCTGACCTTTTTGTTGAGAACTTTGCTTCTGACATAGTGATACTTGACTTCAATGTGCTTACTTTTAGAATGAAATCTAGGTTTGGCTGATAAGACAATGGCACTTTGATTATGACAAAGTAGTAATGTCGGAGCATATTGGTTCAAACCGATATTTGAGCGTAAGTTTCTCAACCAAATCACTTCCTTTGTAGCTTGTGAGCCTGCCATATACTCTAATTCTATAGTAGATAGAGCTATCAAAGATTGCTTGCGATTGTTCCATAAATAGGACCATTATTGAGGAAGAATGTAAATCTAGAAGTGGATTTAGGGGTGTCTATATCTCTTTCTCAACTTGCATATGTGTAACCACTAAGTAAATTGAGTTTGTCATTGTTGACTACTCCATAACAAACTCAAAAGTCCATAGTAGCTCGAAGATATCTCATAACTTTGATAAGAGCCTTCCAATGTGTTATACCAGGGTTAGTCATATACTAACTTAAGGAGCTGACTGTGAAAATCTATGTTTGGCCTAGTACAGATCATTGACACTGGTCCTTTGATAATTTGAGATCTGGTTCCATTGGTGAGAGAGCTAACTTGCAATTAACCAGATTATATCTGACTAACATATTGTAGATGTACCTCTGATTTCTTACTACTGAATGATAAGGATACTCACGCATCTGCTCCTTCCCTTCGATTGTTCGGGGACACTGGTCCTTTGATAATTTGAGATCTGGTTCCATTGGTGAGAGAGCTAACTTGCAATTAACCAGATTATATCTGACTAATATATTGTAGATGTACCTCTGCTGAGTAATGTATATCAACTTTTAATTTCTGTCTCTGTGAATTTGAATACCAAGGCATAAATGAGCTTCACCTAGATCGGTCCCGTCGAATTCGGAAGATAGCATACTCTTATCTTCTTTTATCAGATCGATACTATTACCAAAGAGCAATGTGTCTTCCACATATAAAGTGATAATGATAAAAGACTGCTGCACTGTCTTGAAGTAAACATTCGAATCTGAAGAGCTTGTATATAGTTGTGATCAATAAGGAATGTATTGATCCTTTGAAGCCATGCTCGAACATATTGCTTCAAGCCATAAAGTGCCATATGGAGTTTACACACATGATTGTGTTTACCTTCGATAATATAAACTTTGGGTTGCACCATGTAAATGTCTTCTTCGATAACTCCATTAAGATATGCTGTTTGTACATCCATTTGATGTATTTCCAAATTTGCTGCAGTAACAAACGATAATAAAAGTCGAATAGAAGAGTGCTTGACTACTGGACTGAAGGTCTCAATATAATCAACGTTGTATACCTGAGAAAAATCTCTGGCGACAAGTCAAGCTTTTCTTCTGTCGATGCTTTCGTCTGCTTTGTACTTGGCTTCAAAAACTCATTTGCAATCAACTACATTTCTGCTAGTAAGTAGTTCGACAATTGTCTCCATGTCTGGTTCTTGATAGGAAATGAATACTCTTTATCCATAGCTTCTCTGCAGAGATCGAAATCGGGTTGACTGAGTGCCTCTTCGACAGTAGTTGGCTCTTGAACAAGGTAGGCTACAGACTCGTCGATATACCTGATAGGTGGTCTGCAAGTTCTTGATGATCTTCTGGGGAATAGAGTAATTTGATCATTTTCACCATACTATAGTTGCTGAATCACAACATCACCATCTTCGGATTTGCCATTGATATCTTGTTCGTCGAAAGTAGATAAGCTTGGACCTTCAATGAGAATAGTCGACTGAGGAACCTTTGAGTTCAATATGGCGGACGAGTCATACAAGTTGGCTACATGGGCTTTGTCTTTTTCCTTGAGGTCAATAAACTGATCTTCGATGAAGATGACATCCTGGCTAGTGAATATCTTCAACTCGACAGGATCATACAACTTGTAGGCTTGATCTGAAGTAGTGTAGCTAATGAAAATACATTTGATACTCTGGAAGTCAAGCTTCTTCCTGAGATCATGAGGAATCTACACATAAGTAGTACATCCAAAAACTCGTAAATTTTATAAAGAAGGTTTGGTATCTATCCAAACTTTGAATGGTGTTTTGTCTGAGAGACCTTTAGTAGGACATCTATTTGGATATAGTTTGCTGTTGAAATAGCTTCAGCTCAGAAGGACATCGAAAGTGATGCATGTGATAACATGCACTTTGCAAATTCAATTAAGGTTCTGTTCTTTCTCTCATAAAGACTATTTGACTAAGGCAAACAGGAAGTAATGTATTGTTTTTCATGCTGTTGTTAAGGCAGTACTCCTTAAATTTGGTGGAGATATATTCTCCCTCATTGTAGGACCTCAGTGCTTTGATTCGTTTGCCAATTTGATTTTTTGCATGTTCTTTGAATTGTCTTGATGAAAGTCTCTGATTCCTGCTTAATGAAGTAAACAATTGTTCTTCTAAAAAATTCATCAATCAAGGTAATGAAGTACTTTGCATCTAACAATGAAGGAGTTTTCATAGGTCCACATATATCTAAATGGACAACATCTAACAGACCTTTCGCTGCATGCTTATGACTAGATCTAAAAGGAATCCTAGTCTGCTTTCCAATGATGTAGCTATGGTAGACAGAGAGATCGACTTTTCCAGAAGGATAGTCGAGATCAAGTTTGAGGGATTGTTTGGACATGTTCGAAACAGATGCATAATTCAAGTGTCCTAAGCAATTATGCCATAATAATGCTTTATTGACAAGAACAAAGGTTTTCAAGGCTTGACTAGAATCAGAATAACAATGTACCAATCTATATAAGTATCCATGCCTCTTGCCAAGTGCAAGGATCTTATTACTCTTATCGATAATTCTGCATTGATCAGACTCAAACTCCACTTTATGACATAAATCTATAATTCTACTTAATGATAACAGATTTATAGAGAGTTTAGGAACATACAAGACTTTTGACAGTAGTTTGAATTGATCATGCTGGAATCTTAATCTTACAGTACCTTCACCTTCGATAGTGTGAGTGCTATTATCACCAAGATGAACATACTTTTTTGTGCTGTAAGGCGGCATATAGTAATGGAAAATCTCATGATGATTGGTCATATGTTGAGTATCTCCAAAATCTAGAAATCACGAATCATCCGAATTCGTGTATTTTTTTTTGACCATAAAAGCGTCTTCGTCCATTTCAACTTTAGGAGATGCTGTAATTGTATTTGCTTGTCGATCAGGTTGCTTGGCTGCATTCTTCAATTTGAGAATTCGGCAATCCTGGATCTCATGGTTATTGCGCTTGCAATACCTGCAAAGCATCTTCTTCTTCGACGAATGTCGATTCGATGATTGTTCTTGACTTTGAGTCTGTTTCTATTTCGATGTAGACTACTTGGAGCTTTTATGCTTCTATCGCTTCGAGCCCTTGTTGACATATAGAACATGAAATTAAGAATAGACGAAGTGTCTTAACTTCTTCGATAATCTTCTTGCAACAACATAGTGATAACTCTGGTAAGAGTTAAATCTGAGTGTGTCGTGATGATCATCACCCAGTTCTCATATGTAGAGGGCAGGCTTGAAAGCAATGTCATAATTGCATCTTGATCGCCTATGACTGATCCGACATACTATTGAGTTTAAATCTGCCAAGACTGCTTAAAAACTTTGGAGCCTTCCTTCCGTTAACTTTTTGACACTCATTTACATTGAAATCTGGATTGTGCTTACCCATATCACCGATATTGAAGTTCAAGCCGATGAACTTGCTACCGTGCATAAGAATCCTACTTTTGATACTCCTATAGCCTTTGATACTGTCATAAAAATGAGCATGTTTGAACCCTCGAGATGTCCCTCTGAACAAACCCAAACTAGGGGCCACTTTGATACTGGTTTTAATAAAATGACCTAGAATTTGGAACTAGAAAAGACCTTTCTTTAAGTGTAGATGTGGTGAAAAATGTAGAAAAAAACTCTTCAATTATATGGTTTGACCATGCCATTTGATTTATGATGAATAACCTTGCCAAGTTCTTCTTTGGTGCCTCCCTACAGAACCAACTTAACACCTTTTTTCTTTGGTTGCATAAGCCTGCTAGAGATGTTGTTAAAGCCCACCTTGCCTTCTTTTATCAGACATGAACTTTCCATTAACCCCATTGCTAAACTCCTAGCACATCTTGGCAATGCTGAGAATATCCGCAAAATTGAACGTCTCCTAAAAAAGCCCAACATCTCTACCTTATAAGATAAATACTTCTAGAATACAAGTAAAAAAATAAGATCTTTCAACCTGAACAATCCAAGTTCGGTCATATCAGACAGTGGCAACAAGAAGAGGAAATACTTTATAAATAAAGGCAATGAGAGACAAGGAAGTGGTGGAAAAGAATTCCTATCAGAAAGCTGAACTTTTACCGTGATTGATCCACGAGCAGAAAGAAATAGAAGAAATAAGAGTTTTGAAGGTCAGTGTAACTGGTAGGCGATAACTTGTGGTTAAAAGTGAAAGGGAAGATGTTTTTGCATTTACATCATTACAATAGATGCTTTGAGAGTATAAATGTTAAACAACTTAATTTTAAGACATTACTTCATATATTTGGTCATATTGATGATCTCTTTGAACAAATTGTGTTTGGTTGTGGACTTTCTTCCCATGTTTGAAGCATAAATGGTATAAACCCTTTCAAGTTTCTTGTGAGTTCAATGTTGACGATATCCCTCCTTGTACCTGCTTGAATACTAAACATTGTAAAGA
Source organism: Diphasiastrum complanatum (assembly GCA_029204225.1). Taxonomy (NCBI): domain Eukaryota; kingdom Viridiplantae; phylum Streptophyta; class Lycopodiopsida; order Lycopodiales; family Lycopodiaceae; genus Diphasiastrum; species Diphasiastrum complanatum. The sequence goes on along the minus strand of CM055104.1, from coordinate 11,118,179 downwards.
GTGTATTGATGAGAAATTTGGGCATGTTGTTCTCATGAATACTACTATTATTAGAAGCAAATTTTTGAAGAAAGATCTGAACAAAGGTAATAACCATATTCATTTACGAAAATCCAATATTAATGAGGTCACTTTTGAGCTTTGCCAAGGATGGTTTAAATTGGCAAAATTTTTACCCGGTTATCAGAATATTGATCATGATGACGTTATGGAACATGCTCTAATGTGCAAGCAGTCTGTAATGAACTTTCTAAAAATGAACAAATGGCTACATGGTAACAACATGACCATAAAAAACTAAAAGGATGTCATTGATAAACGGAATTGGATTACTTCCAACCTATCTGTGAATGGAGTAGATAAGGCCCAACATAACCCTTGTTTTATGTGCGTCTATTTTGTCAGAAATATGTCCTTGCTATCTAGTCCAGATTTTGTCTCTTTTCCAAAGGAAAATAGTAATACCACTGATAATGTGATGATGATCATTAAACGTACCTTTTTCAGATGTCTTTCCGGATTACCTAATAGGGAAAGAAGAATTACCTTTTTTACTATGTACCTTTAAAGCACATAAAAATGCTTTCAGATGGATTACTAATGCACATGACTACTACTTTTCAAAGGTGGCCACATTTCTTTCTAGGGCCTTGTTATTCTGTCTCTAGCCTTAAGGCAAACTCATACCATAGTTACCTTGTAGTGGACAGAAATACAGTCGAGCAATCGGTAGCTGATCTTTGATGTGCTCTGAGGCCATCGGCTTATTTGGATCAAATGCCAGGGTAGGAAGACAATCGTCCCATTTGGTTGCCACTAACACCAACAGAGTTAGCTCTTTTACAAACATTGTCGATTGTCGCACTGTTGGATCCGGAGAGTGGACATACTCTCTCTGATGTGCCTGTAAGGCCCGGTGAAAATCCACCGAAATATTCTAGATGTAAGGCTGTTGGATGATTGGCCAATTGGGCATATGGATGGTGATTTTATCCATAGCCAATCCCAAATCTTTCCATTTTTGTCTTCGCAGCATTGGCACGTAATAAGGATCTATCTGCAACTGGCGAGGGCTGGCGACGTAACTCCTAATTGATTCTGTAGTTTTCTCAAAAATCGTGATTCTGCATGCCGGCTGCTCTCCCAGTGCAGGTATTTTGTCCAATTCTTTGCCGGTCTCGAACTCGGAGGTCTTGAATTTGAGAACCCATCCACCACACAAGGATTCATGTGGATGCTATTTTAAGAAGGTCTGGATCTGGTCCTCGACGCTGATGGGCCTTTTGAATAAATGGCCTATCCTTGATAAGGATGGACCCACTTGTACTGCTGGTATAGTTGGCGGTTGATCTACTAGATCTGGAGCTGCCCCCTGGTCCATGCTCGAATCAACCCCTGTATCCATTTGTACAGCTTCTTGGCACGAAGGGGAGAATTACGACATGACCGGGATGGGGATTTGTGGTCCGGCTTCCAACACTCGAACGGCGGCTTTTTCATAGGCGTTGATGGTCTCTTTTGCCTTTTCCAACTTGGTTGAAGCTGTTCCTTTGAACCTATTAAAGCGGCCTTGGAATCCCTGAAGGGCCACTTTATATGTTTCCACTTTCTTGAACAAATATGCAATCTCCGTCGGTGTGACCGGATGATCGGGTATTTGTGTTTGTGGATACGCATCACGCTCAATGGTGGTCACATCCAATTCACCTTGAAGCCATGTGCGATCTTGTTCGGCCATTTATAATTGCCCCTTCAACAGCTGCACCTGTTGCTTGGCATCTTGCACTGTCTTATCTAGCTGATCCTATGCGGTTGTCAGGGCATTTTGCAGGGAACTGATGTAGGTTTCCAATTAATCAGCTTGTTGCTGGGCCAAGTCTTTTCGCTTTCAGCCTTTTCTTCATGTTGCTTGGCTATCTTTACCTCTCGATCCAGCTGGACAATTTTTTGGTTGATTAGAGTGTTTTTAGATCCTAAAACAGAGATCCTTTGCTCCATTTTCTTTTTCTTATACAACATAGACTAGATCACTTTCCCAAGGCTTGAAACTAACCCGAGAGCATCACCAAAATTGACAGTCATGGAGGTGGTAGCAGCAGGAGACCCTGATGGTACTGTCCGTGATAGGCGTGGAATAGGTGCCAAAGTCTCTTCTTCTTCAAAACTATCCTCGTCTTCAAACCCTTCAGGCACCGTGGCGTCGAACTGCTTTGGTGACTTGACAGTTGTGTCGACCCGAAGTGTGGCTAGGCTACCTTGTGTGGGTGGTTGTTGACTGGCACCGAATCCTCTTCTAGGGGATTGGGGTTCAAAGGGTGCTGGTCTCTGGGGCATTTCAAATATTTCGGTGGCCCCAAGGGTGTCGAAATCATTGAACATATCCATGAAAACCTGTGTGTTGGGTGAGGTTGCTTCGATGTGCGGGGGTGAGGCGGCCTGGGCAGCTGTGATGGGAATGGTAGGCCCAATGGTCACAGACTATCCTTGTATGGGAGCAGAGGCGAGGGAGGCATCAGAGGCGAGGGGAATGGGAAGTTCAGTGCAAACAACAGCAGGGGGTGGAAGCATAGCTGACGAGGTATGCCTAGTACGATGTTGTGACGAGGAAGGCAAATCAGGAATTATGATCTCGCTGCGTGGACGACTATGAGAACTTGAGGCATGGTGAGATGACTCGATTGGTGCTTCTTCGTAAACTGAAAGTACAGAATCCAGGTGGAAGCCATGGATTTTGTTTTCTAAGTGAGAAGCGGCTAAGAGGGACAATAGAGAGCCAGTGGTGAACTGCTGCTTTGTATTGGCCTTAATAGCTCACTTGAGCTCACTAGAAACAATCTTGAACCAGTTATATGGTTCAAGAGGGGCTTTGGCCAACTTTATGTGGTACTCCACTATCCTGTGAAGGATTTGAGATGTGATGCGGTCTTTCTTGAGGTTGCCAACCATCAGGAAATGATTCAACAATTGGCTCAGTGATAGCTTTCAGAAGGTAACCATCATTAGTCCAATGCAGATCATTGGTGAGGTCAATGTATGGCTTGATGGCCTGTTTGGCGTGCTTGTGATTGGGTGAGGCGTGCGTACTGGATGAGATTCCTATAGCTGCAAGTGCAGCCTCAGTGACGCGCACCTTGTGTGTGGCTCCTTGTAAGGTGATGTAAAATTTGGATTTCTCTTCCTTCCACGTACTGAAGGCAAGAGTGATGAAATCCATATTGATGCGTCCCGAAAAGGCTCTCTCATGAATACCCATTGCAGTAAGTAGAGGCTCCGCAAGGGTCATCCACTGAGTGACCATGCTTGTGCTAGGAAGAATCATGATGTCCGTTGCAGATGGGACATCACGGTGGATAGTATAGCGCGGAGACTGAGAAATATCGGTAGAAGACATGATAATCAAAAAGGAATTATAACCGTATCAGAAGGCAATGCAGGAAATTTGGAAGGCTTTGGTCGCAAGAGCTTTGCTAGCACAAGTGAGGAATGAATCGAATTCAGCCAACTTATAGGTGAATTTGGTGGGTCCATTACACTGAATAGTAGTTGGGCTAATCAGTTCTGAACAAAAATTTGTAGGCATGTATAGTACTGTAAAAATAGGCTATAAAAATCTCGGTGAAGGTTTCTAGGGATATGAACCTATCAGGCGAACGTTTTCCAGGGCTGACGAAGGATGAACCTTCGCCCAGGAGGGTCCTTCGCCCAAGTACTGTCATAAATGTTTTTTTCCACAATCTGAACCTATGGACAACCTAATTTTGACATTTTCAGATCATCTAGCAGGTCGTCGAAGGTTCATAATGACGTTATGATGCTTGGCGAAGGTTCCAAAAATGGCATATCACTGAACATTCGCCTGACTCAAAAAATGAATTTTCTCTTGTCAGAAACCTTCGCCCACCTCAATTTAGATAAATCAAGGGTGGATGTACGGTCTGAGAGCTCAGCGAAGGTTTTTGATACTGTATTGGCCAAATCGACCCAAAACAGTGGTTTTCTAAGTCATTTTCCATAAAAATATTGTGCTTCTGTTTCCTTATACTGATGGCTTCCTGACTTTTGCTCATCAGTCTTTCCTTATTATTTTTTTTTTCAATTGTCTTTTTTCAAAAAAAAGTCAGCAAATTAAATACTGAAAACAAAAAATTGAAAACAAATAAAATGAAAAAATATATTGAGATCAGGCTTGCTGAACTGGCGGAGCAGGCTACCGAAACTTGCGTAATCAGCTACCATTTACCGGAGTATCAAATTGTTTCCCATCCAAGTGCTCAAGAATTATTGTGCCATAGTTTAGGATTTCCTTCACTTTGTATGGGCCTTCCCCAATAAACTTCAACTTACCCTTGATCAGCTTGGTTTTGTACATCAATGCAAGATCTCCTGCTTCCAGATCTTTCTTATGCAATCGCCGATTGTGCCATGCCTTGCGACGGGCTTTCTCTGCTGCTAAGGCATGAACTGCCATCAATCGGATTTCACATAATTTGTGCAACGCATCGTGGCGAAGTTGTAAAGGCTGATCATTATTTAATCGTTCCGTTGCTGCTATGCGTAAAGATGGGATTAGAAATTCAATTGACATAATAGCATCTTGACCATAAACCAGTTGAAAAGGTGTTTGATTTGTACTATTTTTGTAAGCGGTTCTGAATGCCCATAATGCTGCATACAATTTATGTTCCCAATCAAACCGACTCGCTTCAACTGTCTTTGTCATAATGGTGCAGAGAATCTTATTGGAAGATTCAGCTTGGCCATTCCCTCTGGGGTAATAGGGAGTACTAAATCTGTGTATAACAAAAAAATCTTCCAGTAAACACTTTATTGTTTGATTAACAAAGTGTGTACCCCGATCACTGACAATTTCGATCGGACATCCAAATCTGACTATAATATTTTCATATAGAAACTTAGCTATAGATTTCGCATCAGCTACTTTAACAGCTTTGGCTTCAACCCACTTGGTCATTTAATCAGTTGCGACGATAATGTATCGGGCCTGAGATCCTTGAGCAGCGGGATGAATAGGACCAACATAATCCGTCGTGCTCGCTGGCAGACATCACATGTCTGAATAAAATTTTCTGTGTCCTTATGAAGTGTAGGCCACCAACAAATGGATTGCAAAAGTTTGCGAACAGTAATATCTGTAGAGAAGTGTCCTCCACCCATGCCATCATGTGAAAACATGATTAGATCTGGTACTTCATGCGGTAAAACACATCTTCGTAAAATATTATCTAATCCACGATGATACAATTGTCCTGCAATTAATTGTTGAGCCTTATGAATCAATTGTCTTTTCTGTACTTTTGTCAAAGAGTCATTCAGTTGTCCTAGCATTAGGTACTCAACAATATCTGCCGCCCACTCAGGTATTGCTTCAACATAGAACAATGCAGCAGCTGGCAGTTCATCATCCACTTCAGTATTAACTGATGCGGATTCAATTCATGAAACATGCTAGATAATGTTGCTTCCCCTTTCTGACCACAATTCGAAAGTCAAATTCAGTCAATAATAATAACCATCTTACAATACGTCCAGTATTACACGTCTTATTTACCAAGTAAATAACAAATGATGATCCGTATAAAATGCAAAGTGCATTTCCATGAGATAGTGACGAAATTTTCGAACAGAAAAAATCATGGCTAGCGCTTCACATTCTGTTGTTGAATAATTCTTCTCTGGATCTGTAAGTTGTCTGCTTGCAAATCGTATAGGATAATCCTTCTTATAGTCACCTGGCTGCGTCAAAACTGATCGAATGGCGTATTTTGAGGCGTCTATATGAACATGAAACTCTAATGTCCAATCTGGAGAACGCAATATTGGTGCTGAAGATAATGCTTTTTTTAACTTTTCAAAGGCTTCTAAACGACATTACTTTCTAAGCATAGGTGCCCCATTCTATTGCAAAAGCAGTTTTGTGGCGATCGGCAGGTGCAATCTTAACCTCATTGTAACCACTAAATCCATCCAAGAAACTATAAGCTTCCGCTCTAGCAAGGCGATCCAAAATGCTTTTAGTAAAACGTAACGGAAAGTGATTCTTCTGCGTCACTTTATGCAATGCTTTGAAATTCACACAGATTCACAATTTTCCATTTTTCTTAGGAACAATGACAATCGGTGAAATCCATTCTTTATGCTCGATCTCATAAATGAAAACGACGTCAAGCAATCTCTGAAGTTCTTTCATTATCAGATTTTGCCACATTAGGATTACAGCGATAGAACTTTGTAAGCTTTGGTGCTGCATCAGATACTAAAGGTATGGTATGTTTAATGACTGATGTCGGAATACCCTTCAAATCTTGATAAGTCCATGCAAAACAATCTTGATACTTAATAAGTAGCAAACAAAGTGCTTGATACTATTCAGAAGTAAGTTGTGATCCCACTTGTACAATCTTTTCTGGTTCTCCTAGTTCTGCAAGATTCATTGGCTACGTCCTAGCTGGCCATCGTAAACCTCTTTAGATTCTAGCATGTGTTCTTCAGGTTCACGATGTGCTTTAGGTAACATGATAACCACATCATCTAGTGTATAACGTTTAAAATGCTCTGGCATATCATGCTGGACTACATTTACTTGTTCTTTTTCAAAAGGACTTGTCTTGGATCTTCGTTTAGTCTTCTTAGCAGGAATTGATCATGGAGGTGATTACTTCCGGGATGATAAATCTTTCTTCTCAGGTGAAGACTTCCTAGACGATGATGTCTTTCTGGAGATCTGACTTGAAGAATCATTCTTGACTTTTTCTTTGTCTTTATCCAATAGAGGTGGCACTTCCTTTAAATCAAACTTTTGAGGGGGATTTGCCCATTTCAGGACCATATTATAATGTTGCTTTGCTTGTTTCTTTGTCATCAAACATGTCATCCTATCTCCCTTCAATATAACTGCTTTGGGTGATTTGATTGTTGGTTCATCAGGAACATTACGCACTCCAAATCTGGTCGGATCCATATGATGTAGAATTTGTTCATCCGTAAGTTCTGCATTGCCATCATAAGTTAAGGCATGGCTCTTTGGTATGAGATCATCCTCAATTGGATCTGGTATAGGTTCCGTTGATATCCAGGCTACATTCAGCACATTTAGTGAAAACGTGATTGGCGTATCCAAAGTTTGATCTAACAAGGAAATCTCGCTCATCTCTAATTGAATATCTTGTTGACACATATATCTTGCTGTATAATCCCGTTGTTGATGAATCGTCATCCGCTTTTTGAACCACTGGCTTGACAGTCCAAGTCGTAGGATCAATTTTAACTGCACGTTCATGATTTTCAAAAGTGATTTTGTCGGTACCCCAGTTATGAATTACTTGCGCAACTCGTAAGCATGGACGTCCTAAGAGAACTCGGTAGACATTTGGTGCTTCTGGTAAGTCCATCATGATGAAAGTAATGAAGAACTGTACTCCTGCAATCTTGACAGGTATATCTTCCACCATTCCTTGTGGACAAACTGTCATTTGATCAGCTAGCTTAATAGCAAAAGTAGAAGGCTTAATCTTTGTAAGGCCCCATTTTGTACATAGCTTTGTAGAAATCAGGTTAACTCCTGAATCGCTGTCTATCATGGCTGCTTCTTTAGAAAATTGTCTATGTTGTATTGGCAGAGTGATATTCTTTTGTTCACTTTCCCAAGCTGCTTGAACATGTGGTACATCGTTAGATTCTTCAAATCCAGCACAAAAGAGCAGCTCCTGATGGTCTTTTGATTCTTCTTGAGCTAACTTTTGCGCTAAGACTTCTTTTGCTTTTGGCACCAACTTTAGGAGCTCTCCCAATGAAATATTGATCTTGCTAGATAGAATATTCATGAGTAATTCTGTATGCGGTGCTTCCGGTTCCTTCATCTTGAAGGATTCTTCGTGATGATGTAATTGATCATTCATATTCGTACGTAAATTTCTTGAAGGTTGCAATGGTGAAGACCAAACTTCGACTGTTACTTTAGCAGCTTCAAGTTCCTCTTCTTCTTGCAAATGCTTAATCCACTATCTCATATCCTGTTATCTTTGTTTTTCTGCATTAAGATTTGGATAAACTTCCGATGTTGTTGGTGTATCATTCAATGGTATAGAATTAGCAGGTACTGAATCCACTACTGGTTCTTTTTGCTTTTGTGCTCTGGTGACCACCATCAAGGGTGCACTTGGTTTATTATGAGCTACCGATCCTTGCTTGATTGTTATCAAATTTACAGGTGCTGTAGCTAGTGGTGGCTTCGGTCTTGCTGGACAGTCTTTATAGCAATGCCCATATCCACAGTCACGACAGAATGGTACAAATTTTTCTTTATTTGAGCATTCTGCAACTCTGTGATTTTCTCCACATGCAAAGCATCCAAGTGGTGCTCTGGCCCAATTTCTCGTGGCTTGTTGTTGAGCAGCAACATAAATGGCATATTGTTCTGAAGATCCACCTTCCTGATCATTACCGTAGCTCCATTGATCAGCACTTCCGTAAGGTTCTGGTTCCATCAAATTGGCAGGAGGAGCGGAGTGCTTTGGTGGGGCAGACAAGGCTAGACGCTTCAGGTATCCAAGAGTAGATTGTCATAGTCTTGCTGCTGGATTGCCTCCATATTGTGGATCTCGATATCCCATCTAGGCATACCGTTGCTGAATCATCCGAGGGTTGAAGTTGCAAAAGGCAGTCTCATGGTCAGGTGAATTACACAAATGGCAAACAATGATTTCTGTGAAAATTGTCAACATTTCCTAGCTAGTTTGAGGCCTAAATTGGCTAAAATTGTAAATAGTTTTGGTTCTGGAGTTTCACACGTGTGAACCAGGCCACAATGTTTTTATTTACTGTATTTTTTCAGTATGATGAAGTGTCAAACTTCATACCCTTCAAAATGAGACCATTTTGATGTATTTTGGTCATATAAGCCATTTTTAGCTATTTTTCCTATATAGGGAATATCTAGGGTCAAGTACCTTCTAGAGAGAGGAGAGAGAGTTATCTTCCTCATCCATAAATAGTAGGGAAGTCGTGGAGAACAGGTTGGAGAAACCTTTTGTATGCTTCATTGAGATCAATAGATCATTGTCATTGTTTCTTCCTCCATTGAGAGCATTGTTGTGTGTATTGTCTTCAAGCTATTGTGTATGATCTTAGGTGCTTTCCAAAAGTGATAGGCTAATGTATTATGGACTGTATAATGCTATTTTGGGCCGCACTTGATGTTTATGGAAGTTTCCATTTGTGATAAATGCTTTTTGATCAAGTTCTTTGCATTCTAGGTAGCATAGAATGTGTTGCCAATTCCTAGCTTATGTAGTTTGGAGTGCAAGCATTCAAGCCAATGATCTTGGAGTTTAGATCCACTTAGGATCTGTATTTTTCACATGGTATCAGAGCTGGTTGGCTTCTATTTACAGTAAGTATTCCATTTTTGGTGATATTTGGATGTTTGATCAAGTTCTAGCATGATTTTGCATTGCTTTGTTGATCAAATCTTACTAACCTTTGTTTTGTGAGTTGAACTTGTGGATCAAAAGCATATTTCAGGTCTATTGAAGATCAGAGGCTGAAAAGAAGCTATTTTGGATCAGATCATAACACCTAATCATTTGTGATTGTGAGGCTTGTGCATATTCAATACTAACAATGTTCTTTTCAATCCTATTGTTGACAATCTCCATTCTTGGATGAACACTCTCCTTTAGTGGATGAAACTTCTCCTTAAGTGGATGACAAATGCTCTTTTGAGTGAGTTGTAATTCTCCTAAAGGCTGAGCAAAGCTCCCATTTGGATGAAAGATCCCCTTTTTTGGGTGAACATATTGTAAGCTCCATTGTGAAGAGCATATTGTAAAGATTGTCATCAATTTTGGCATAAATTTTGGTGTACTTTGTTGAGCATGTAAGTAACTCTCCTTATGTAATTTGATTGGAGCATTTGCTGGAAGGTGTTAACCATTATGCAAGTGTGTTTTCAGGTTCTTAACAGGTTGAGGAACATTCTCATGTGAAGTGATCTTAGATCTACATCTAAACACCAAAATTTGACAAGATAGTGAAGCTAGTCTTGTGATTCACTAAGTGTGCTCATTCATTCACCTCTAAATCTTGTATTTATCACTTGCTGGAGTTTATAAACTTTTAGAAGTGTGGTTTACATGTGGTTTTACAGGTTGAATCAATATCTTAGTGTGTTGATCATATGTTGATCAAGTTTGTTCATTACTAGGTAATCTTGGCATCCTAGTTTTGGGTATTTTCTAAGAATGCAAGTAACTCTTCACACCATAACTTGATTTGGTCACTTGCTGGAAAGTTTGAGAGCTTAAGCAAGAGTGTGTTCAGGTTGGTTTGATTTTGTAATCCATTCTTAGTGTGTGCAAAGTGTTGCATGTGTTTCAATCTTCCTTTCTATGCTTGGAAACCATCTAGGTTCAAGATAGAAGTGTTTTAGGGTCCTAAATCTTTATAGATCTCTTTATCTATCATTTGTTGAGAGAAAAGTGAGTGCTAAGTGCTTTAGGACAGAACCTAAAAGTTGAAGAAACATTAGAATCATGGCTTCCAATGGTGGGATCATGCTAGAGTCTAGTGAAAGGTTGAGTTCATCAAACTACTCTACTTGGAAAGTGAGGATGGAGTCCTTACTTGAGTTGAATGAACTCATGGACATAGTTGCAGAAATTGAAGAGAGACCTCTCACACTTCAAGAGCAACAAAGGTTTGATAAGAAGGCCAAAAGGGCTCTTCATATCATTAAAATGAATGTTACAAATGAACTTCTCAAGGAAGTTGGAAAGTGTCAAAGTGCAAGTGAGGCATGGAATGCCTTAAAGAAGCTCTTTGAATCAAAGTCCACATCTAGGGTATTGACCCTAAGGAGACAAATATTTTCTAGTAGGCAAAGAGAGGGTGAAAGTGCTCATGCATTTATCTTGAGAGTTAAGTCCCTAAGTGATGATTTAGCATGCATTGATGAGAACATAAAAGATGGTGAAATAGTCCAAGTTATGTTGAATGGTTTGCTAAATGAACATGCTAACCTTGTGCAAAGTTTTGCCATTCAAAGAGTCTTGCCAAGTGTGGTTGACTTGCAAGAAATCTTATTGGCTGAAGAACATAGGTTGCAATCAAAGCTTGATGGTGCATCCTTGCAAGGTGGAGGTGAAGAGGCTTTCTTCACAAAAGGCAAATTCAAGGGCAAAGGTAAAGGCAAAGGGAAATGGTCCAAAGGTGGTAACTTTGATCATGATGATCACTCTTCCTCTTCCTCTTCTACTAAGAACAATAAGTCAAAATTCAAGTGCTTTTATTGTGGGATAAAAGGTCATTTTGCAAATGAATGTTATAAGAAGAAAAGAGAGCAAGGAGAGAGGCAAGGAAATCTTACAATAGATGAGGAAGAACATAACACATGTGAATCACTTGTTATGACTTCAAGTTTGTTAGCCAACATAGATGATAATGATCCTTGGTGGATTGATAGTGGAGCCTCATCTCACATGACAAGACATAAGGAATAATTTACATCCTTATTGTCTTATGAGGGAGAAGGTAACATCATCTACACTGCAAATGATGGTCAATGTGACATCAAAGGCATAGGCACTATTCCTATTTCCCTTTCAACAAATAGGAAAGCAAATCTTGAAAATGTTTTGTACATTCCTTCAATCACTAAGAATTTGCTTAGTGTAAGTCAAATGATTGACAAAGGACTTGATGTGGAGTTCATTGGAGATGCATGTTTGATAAGTAAATGTGGATCCTTGATTGCTCAAGGTAGGAGGCATGGTAAACTTTTCAAGCTTGATGCATGTGTGATCTCTAATCATGAAGGATGTATGGCTAGGGAGCAATTGACAAACCAAGAAGTTTGGCACAAGAGGTTGGGCCATCCCAACTTCAAATCTTTGGAGGTAATGGCAAAGAAAGAGCTTGTTCTTGGTCTCCCTAAAAGTCTTGTTGCAAACAATAGTGTTTGTGAACATTGTGCCTTGTCCAAATCTCATAGACTTGCTTATTCTAGATCTACTTCTAGATCTAAAGAAGCTTTTCAACTTGTGCATTCTGATATTCATTCTTCTAGTACAACTAGCAATGGTGGGGCAAAGATGTATGCAACTTTCATTGATGACTTTAGTAGGTATACTTGGATCTATCTTCTTAAAAGTAAGGATGAAGTGTTTGCTGCATTTGTCAAGTTCAAGAATGAAATGGAAAACCAATTCAATACAAAGATCAAATGCTTAAGATCTGATAATGGAGGGGAATACACCTCAAATAGGTTCAAAGACTTTTGTATAGCACATGGGATTAAGAGGGAGATGTCTAGTCCTAGGACTCCACAACAGAATGGAGTGGCCGAGAGGAAGAATAGAACCCTTTGTGAATGTGCCAAGGCAATGAGACTACATGCTAATCTTGCTAAGTCTTTTTGGGGGGAAGCTTTAGCATGTGCTAACTATCTATGTAATAGATGGACAAGTGCTTCCTTGGATGGTAAAACTCCTCATGAGGTTCTTTATGGTAGAAGGCCGAGTGTCAAGCATTGTAGGATCTTTGGATGTACATGTTTTGTCAATATCACACTTGATGATAGAACTAAAGAAGATCCTTCATCAAAGAAGGGTGTGTTTGTTGGCTATAGTGAAGTAAGCAAGGCTTACAAAGTGTACATTCCTTCTACAAAGAAAGTTGTCATAAGTAGGGATGTCATCTTTCATGAAGAGAATGTTTCCAATGTTGTTGATGTTGATGTTGATGTGCCTACTAATCATCATGATGTGCAAGATGTCTTGGATGAAGATGGAGATGCCACTCCAAAGCAAACTTCAAGGAAGACTCAAAGGCAAAGGGCTAAGCCATCAAGGCTAACCTATGATGAAAAAGGAAAGCAAGTGGTGGACAACTCTAACCTTGCTTTTCTTACCTCTTTTGATGAACCAACTTGTGTAGGTGAAGCAATTCAAAAGAAGGAATGGATCCAAGCCATGGATCATGAGCATCAAGCACTCATCAAAAGCAACACATGGAGGTTGGTAAAGCTTCCAAAGGACAAGAAGGCAATTGGTTGTAAGTGGATCTTCAAGATCAAGACAAATCAAGATGGATCAATCAACAAGTACAAGGCAAGGTTGGTGGCAAAGGGGTATGCTCAAGAATATGGTATTGACTATGATGAGACCTTTGCACCCGTGGCAAAGATGGTAACTATTCGAATCCTAATCTCTCTTGCAACTCTTTATGATTGGGATATGTGGCAAATGGATGTTACTAATGCCTTCTTGAATGGTGATCTTGAAGAAGATATTTACATGGAGCAACCCGAGGGCTATGTTTCACATGATGAGCCTAATCATGTGTGCTATCTCCAAAAGAGTTTGTATGGGCTAAAGCAAGCACCAAGGAGTTGGTATGCTAAGCTCAATTCCTTCTTACTTTCTCAAAACTTTGTTATGAGTGAGTATGATCATTCTCTCTACTTTAGATTGAATGAAAATGATATCACTTTACTTTTGATCTATGTTGATGACATTATCTTAAGTGGTGGTAACAATCTAGATATAGATGAAATCAAGATGGCACTCAAAAGAGAGTTTGAAATTCAAGATCTTGGTAAACTTCATTATATCTTAGGAATAGAGATTATTAGAGCTTCTAAATCTACATTCATATGTCAAGAAAAGTATGTTAACTCTATTCTAAAAAGGTTTCATATGGAAGATTGTAAAGTTGTTTCTACTCCTATGGAATCAAATGTAAAGCTAACTACAAGAAGTAATGAAAGATCCTTCAAGGACATTACTCTCTATAGAAAGCTAATAGGATCTCTTATATGGTTAACCATCACAAGACCTGATCTAAGCTTTGTGGTTGGTAAACTAAGTCAATTTATGCAAGATCCTAGTGAGGCTCATTGGAAGCTAGGAAAGAGAGTACTTAGATACATCTCAGGATCTAGAGATTTTGGCATCTTGTATGGAGGTACTACACCTAACCTTTGTGGATTTTCAGATTCAGATTTTGCAGGTGATCAAATGGATAGGAAGTCAACAAGTGCCTTTGCAATCTATCTTGGAGATGGAGTGGTCTCATGGCTATCAAAGAAGCAACCAACTATCTCTCTATCTTCCACCGAAGCCGAGTACAAGGCATTAACAACATGCACCAAGGAGATTCTTTGGATCAAGAGGATGTTATTGGATCTTCACTTGCTGGAACCAGAGAAGACTCCAATCATACTTTGTGATAACCTTTCAGCCCAAAGCTTGGCAAGCAATCCTGTTTTTCATGCAAGGAGCAAGCACATTGAGATTGCTCACCATTTTGTGAGAGATCAAGTCATTGCCAAAGAGGTGGAGCTTCAACATGTCTCTTCAAAGGAGTGTGTGGCTGATATCTTCACCAAACCATTGGGAAAGGACCTATATTTAATGCATAGATCTAATCTTGGAATGTGCTCAAAGACTATGTTGAAACTAGCATCCAATGTTGAAGAGGGAGTGTGAAAATTGTCAACATTTCCTAGCTAGTTTGAGGCCTAAATTGGCTAAAATTGTAAATAGTTTTGGTTCTGGAGTTTCACACGTGTGAACCAGGCCACAATGTTTTTATTTACTGTATTTTTTCAGTATGATGAAGTGTCAAACTTCATACCCTTCAAAATGAGACCATTTTGATGTATTTTGGTCATATAAGCCATTTTTAGCTATTTTTCCTATATAGGGAATATCTAGGGTCAAGTACCTTCTAGAGAGAGGAGAGAGAGTCATCTTCCTCATCCATAAATAGTAGGGAAGTCGTGGAGAACAGGTTGGAGAAACCTTTTGTATGCTTCATTGAGATCAATAGATCATTGTCATTGTTTCTTCCTCCATTGAGAGCATTGTTGTGTGTATTGTCTTCAAGCTATTGTGTATGATCTTAGGTGCTTTCCAAAAGTGATAGGCTGATGTATTATGGACTGTATAATGCTATTTTGGGCCGCACTTGATGTTTATGGAAGTTTCCATTTGTGATAAATGCTTTTTGATCAAGTTCTTTGCATTCTAGGTAGCATAGAATGTGTTGCCAATTCCTAGCTTATGTAGTTTGGAGTGCAAGCATTCAAGCCAATGATCTTGGAGTTTAGATCCACTTAGGATCTGTATTTTTCACAATTTCCATCCGTTTTTTCAATTGAGGACACTCGTTCACTGTGTGATTTCTTGTACAAATAGAACACCAAGCATTTTCCCTAGTAGGAAAAGTCTTTGCAAACTCCTCAGGTTCCTTGTTCGCTTCTCCGTGGAAATTTTTCAATGCTTTGATATTCTCATCAAATTGCAACTGCAACTATTCCATCTGTCTCTGTTGGGTCTTCCCAAGTTTCTCGAACTCATTGAGCATCATTTCTATAGTAGCATTGGCATTCGTTGATGCAATAGTGGTGGATGTCGTAGTAGTCTACCCTGCTGTATAAGGCAACATACTGACATTTGGCTCATCATCTGAATCTTCATCCTCCTCCCGAATTGCATAGTCCATCGCATTTTGCATTTCAGTTCACGTCGGATCTGTTTAGGTAGACCTGACAAAAACCACATAATCTTGGCATTTTCATTAATCAGCTCCGGCTCACATTCAGATCTAAGACCTTTCACCCTTTTGATGTAATCTCAAACCATTTCCCACTTTTCCATTTTAATTTTACTTAAAAATAAAAAATGGTCTTCCATAAACTTCTACGGTTTGAACCGTGTGATAAGGGCTCGTTTAACAACCTCCCAATCTGTACGCTTAGTTTCATCTTGGTTATAGTACCAATCTTGTGCTGCGTTTGTTAAGGCCATAGGAAAGAGCTTAAGTTTATCTTGAGGATAAATCTCACCATAGACCTCACAGGATTCAGCATAGATCTAAAGAAATTGAACTGGATCTGTTAATCCATTATATTTCGGTAGATCCAATCAGGGTGCTCTTCTAACAGTAATTGGATTGACCTCCTGTGGAGCACCTCCAGGAGCAGCTCCAAGGGCAGTCAGTAGGATCAAATTGATAATGTGATTGGATATAGATTTTTCCAAAAACTATCTCAGATGAGATCTGCTAGCTCTATTTCACTTTTCAAGAATCTGATTCTATATGATGAAAAACTAACCAAAATTCGATCAATCAATACTTCTCAAAAATGATAATTCTCTCAGAGTCCAATTCAGAATATATCAGATCTGATCCAAATTTTGACAGAGACTTGATCTGGAAAATCAGAAACTAAAAATAGGACTGGCGAAGGTTATCTAGGCGAAGTCTGGGTCGGCGAAGGTTCAACAATGCTATTTTGGAAAAAAAAACTCTCTGAATACTTTTCCGGCAATTTCTTGAAAAATAACCTTCGTTGACTTCTCAGATGGAAGATCTGACACAGATAAAACTATGGACAACTGGACGAAGGTTTTTGACACAAGAAAATATAGTTTTTGTGATCTGGCGAGGGTAAAAATCAAGATTTTTTGTGATATGACCAAGATAAATCTTCGCCGAACTCAAAAATAGTATTTTTATATAAATAGAATGTTTTGGAAACTCGACGAAGGTTCTGGCGAAGGATCAAGAGTAATACTGGTAATTTTGGTGTTTTTTTGTGGTTTTTCTGATGTTTCTGGAAATTTGCTGGGAATTAATCTTCGCCCTTCAAACTGAAGGTTATGTAAACAAAATCGAAGGTGTCTGCAACTCGGCGAAGGTTTCCTGAAAGAGGGTAAAAAGTTTTGGGCTCTGATGACGCTTTTTGCCTCTTTTTGACCAATTTTGACAGATTTGACCGACTTTTGTTATTTTCTCTGATATCTCAGATCCAAATGGATCTTAAGATTAGTGATCTGAATGGCTTTCCCTGTTTAATAATCAGATTAGATTTCAAACAAGCAAATCCACTCAAAATATAGCAAAATCAATCCCAAACTATCTTTACAATGAAGTTTTAACACTATTCATGCCATGACAAGATGCCTAATGCAAGCTAACCATCAGCCAAACATGCTACAAACTGAAAAATTAGCGTAGCTCCCTGGCAATGGTGCCAAAATTGTAATGGGTTTCTTTCCTTGCCTAACCTGAATCCAAGATCTAGTCAATCATAGGTTTGTTGTCACGCATAGGTTCGTTCCCATGAGAGCGATAGTATAGTTCAGATTTCAACATAAATGGAGGATCTAACACTAACATCCATTAACACTAAACATTAACACTACATCCATTAACCCTACTTCCATTAACCCTAAAACAACAACAATGATAGAAACTTACTCTTCTCTCTCTCCCTTTCTCTCTCACAAAAAGCATAAGAAATAGCAATCCCAATAATGATCAAATCCAACAATTAGCAAATACCAAAGAAATCATGAGAAATGGAGGAGAAGAAAGGAAGAGCAAGGACATTCATCAATCCATTTCTAAAGAGAACCAATCTGCTTTATTGAAATGAGAAAATGAACACGAGGAGCAACTCGAGTTGGTCCCTTTTTATAGTAGAGAGGAGGACCCTGGCCTCTGAATCCTATTGGTCCAGTCTTGCCTCTCTTTTTATTCAAATTTAAAAAAGTGTGGGAACCATCAAAATTGGAGGGAAACCCAACTTTATTCACTAACTTGACAATTAGGCCCTGCGACATTAAAAGTCCCGCAAAAAGGCCTAAAGTCCTTTTATTGACTTTTAACTAATCAATCAAATAACTATGTGGTCATCGGGTTGGACTTACACACGTAGGGTGCCAAATCCCTCTCACTTATTAACAAGGGTTAGGGTTGCCTTGGGATCCGCAAACCCTCCAACATACTTAAATGTGGATACCAACCTATTTTGGCAGTACAACTCATTCACTGAATTTTACCTTAACATTCCAAATAAAATCACTTCTTTGTGGTCTACTGATATTTCTAAATGTTATGAGAACATCCCTCTTAACGTCCCGGACGAGCTAAAGGCTATTATACAGAAAATGATATTGTACGCATTTAAATTCAGCAAAAACGAAAATCTTGCCTATAAATAGAAGCCCAATCATGGCGATTTTAAATCGAAATGGGTAAGCAAACCTGCTAATAAACGGACTCATTTGGACAAAACAATACTTTGCCAACAAATTATCAAACCCTTATGTTTTAAAGTTGACTATTCCTATTGAAAAGTACCAAACTAAGTACCAAAAGTAGCTAAAGTACCAAGTTAACGTGAGAGCAGAAAGGAATGATAGCAATGAACCGATCTAGCAGAAAGCAAGATAACAATGAACTGATAGCAGAAAGCAAGATAGCAACATGAACTGATCATAACAGAAAGCACTGATATGTTCACTGATAGCAAAAAGCAAGTAAAGCACTGAACTGATCATTTGGAGGGCAAAGCATTTATTATCCAAATTCAAATTAGATAAAGTGGGCCCATGATTGTTAACTCGTGGAACCAAGGACGCCTTCACTGCATTAACTCATGGGACCTATCAAGCTCCAAAAAGTAAAAAATGTACTACCATAAGTATTGTATTAGAAATATAAACTATGAGTAATAAAATCCACAAAGATTGGCATATACTACCAAAAGGTACTATGGAAAATGAGTTCTTTTTTTGTACCACCAAAACATGCTTTTAGCCTAAAGCAGTTATTTTAGAACACTTGGATGGAAAACAATTTGATACTCTGATGAATGGCAGTCGACTACGCAAGTTTTGGCAGCCAGTTCAACCAGCTTGATCCATCACCTTGCCAATTTCACTTTTGTTGTTTTACAATTGTTTTTTGTTTTTTACTACTCGATTGATTTTTCTTTTTTTTTGGAAAAAGACAGTAAAAAAAAAAGAATGATGAGCAGGTAAAAAAAAAATCATCAGATCAGAAAAAGTTGATGGAAAATATTTTCAAGACCTACCTTTTATAAAAAAATGCCTTAGAAAACCACTTTTTGAGTCATTTTTTGTACATACAGTTTTGGAAACCTTCACCGAGTTGCCTGATCACACATCCATCTCAAATTTACCTATACTGAGTTGGGCGAAGGTTCTCTAGGTGAGGTACTACCTTTTTGAAGTTAGGTGAGTGTGCAATTTGCCATTTTGGAAAATTTCGCCGAGCATCTTATAGTCCTTATTAATCTTTGCCGACCTAACAGATGGATTCAACATGCCAAAATTAGGTTGGACATAGGGACATAGGTTCAGATCCTGTAAATTTTTATTATCTATAGTACCTAGGCAAAGGATGTCTGTAGGCAACTGTTAAACCTTCGCCAGATCTTAAGAACATTCGCTGGATCAGTTCAGACCTTCAGAAACCTTCGTTGAGATTTTTGAAAACTATTTTTATAGTACTGAGCATTCTTGGAAATTTTTGTCTAGAACTGAATAGCCAAACTAGTACTTTGTCTAATGGACCCTCCAAATTCACCTATAAGAGGGCTGAATTCGATTTCATTTCTCACTTGTGCTAGCGAAGCTCTTGCCAAATTTTTCAGCAACCAGAACTTTTTGAAACTTTCTTCCAGATTTTTGATACACTCGTGCTCTATTCTCAATTTCTGACTACTCTCATCATGTCTTCTACCGATATGTCTCAATCTCCTAAGTATGTGATTCATCGTGGTATTCCGACCAAGACGGACATCATGAAACTTCCTAGCACAAGCATGGTGGCCCAATGGATGATCCTTGCTAGGCCTCTACTCATCGCAATGGGGATCCACGAGCACATATTTTTTGGAAAAAGCAATATGGAGTTTAGCACTTGGACTGAGAAAAAATCCAAGTTCTACATTATTTACCAGGGGACTACCCACCAGGTCCGCGTCACTGAAGCCACCCTTGAAGCCAAAGGAATATCATCCGGCACCCTAAAAATGTCATTAAGTCTTTTATTGACACAACCATTGAGCTATTATAGACCAATGATGGCTATCTCGTAGAGTCTATATGAGATCCCACCATCCATGCAGCTGCACAACTTCTGAACAACTTCCCAATTGTTGGTAACCTCAGGAAGGAGTGCATTTCCTCACAAATCTTGCACCGCATCATTCAGTCAAACTACAAGTTTGACAAAAAAAATTCGGAGCCGTATAGCTGGTTTAAAATGGTTTTTGGTGAACTTAAGAGAGCCATCAAGAGTAACACCAAGCAACAATTTGCTGCTGGCACACTCTTGTCCACCATTTTCCCTTTTGACTTGGTGAAGAAAATCCATGGGTTTGTTCATGATTCAGTCCTGTCTGTCTATGAAGATGTCGACCCTACTAAGTCTTCCAAACAAGCATTTAGTCGCCGACGAGTATGCAGCGAAGTCGTAATTCCTGACTCGCCTCCCATGTCACGTCGCCACATTAGGAAACCATCGTCAGTTGCACTACCACCCCCTGTTGCAACTCACTCTGCACTTCCCATTTCTCCATCCATTGATGCTTCCCTAGCCTCTACTTTCAGTCTATGACCATTGGATCCACAATTCTAATCACAGTTGTCAAAGCCGCCTCTCCCGAGACACTCAAGATACTTCACCAAATAGGTATGCGTTCATGGATATATTTGACGATTCTGATCCTTTGGGAGCAAGTGAGAATTTTGTGATGCCTCAGAGCCCTAGATCCTTTGAACCCCAATCCCTTGAAAAAGGATTCAATCATTTCCATGACACTGCTAGTGTATTTTATCCATCTTTTTAGATCAATCAACAACATCAAGCATATCAAGCACCAGATACCATCAGGGTCATCCATGTAGTCAGATCCTCAAAGCAGTTCAACACCACGATACCTGATGGCTACAAAGAAGAAGACCTCTTTGAGGAAGAAGAACCATTGGCAAGACCTCAACGCCAAACATGCACCACACCTGTAGTTCCTATTCTTGCTACTACTATCACAACTTCAACACCAGTGAATTCTAGTGACACTCTTGGTTTAGTCTCTAACCTTGCGCGTGTGATCCAATCTATGCCGGATAAAAAAAAAAGAAATGGAACAATGCATAGCAAATTTGGAATTAGAGAATTCCTTGATCATCCAAAAGGTGATCCAGCTGAATCGAGAGTCAAAGATCACCAAGGAACATGAAGCTACATCAAAAAAGGAGATGAAGAAAGCCCAACAATCAGCCGAAAGCTCTAGAAGCCTATGTGGCAATTCTCCAGAACACATTGACAACAATGCAAGATCAAATGGACCAAGCTGTCCAAGATGCCAAACAACAGATGTTGTTGCTTCAAGAGCAATTGGATATGGCTGTACTTGAACGAGAGCACTTTCAAGGTGAATTAGATACGACCACCCTTGAAAGAGACACTTACCTCTAGATGCAAGTACCTGATCGTCCAGTCTCACCAGATGAGATCTGTTACCTGTTCAGGAAGGTTGAAATCTATTGAACTTCATTGGTAGGGTTTCAAGAAAGATTTGATAGTTTAAAATGTACGACATCAACTAAGTTGGCCAAGGCAAAGACAATTATCAAAGATTATGAAAAGGCAGCCGCTCAAGTCTTGGATTTGAATCCCCAAATTCAAGTTCCAGTTATGACACAGTTCTCGCCTCACACACAAGATCAGGGAGGATTGGATACAGACATGGATCAAGGGGAAGATGCCGATACTCAAGAAGATGCATTTTGAATTTAAGATGTGTGAGAGAGAGAGAGAGAGAGAGAGAGAGAGAGAGAGAGAGAGAGAGAGAGAGAGAGAATGTGTGTGTTTTCTATTATGCATTAGCTTAGGGTATTTAAGAGTGATAGATAAATAAATGGTGTTTGATAGAAAATTATAAATATTGTTTATGATAGATTGTTACAATTATTTAAGATAGTGTATGTGTATGTGTTTTGAATTTAGGTTAATAGACAAATAGATATAGATAGTGTTGGGTAGTAATAGATTGTTAAATTTATAATGTGTTGTGTGTGTGTGTGTGTGTGTGTGTGTGTGTGTGTGTGTGTGAGAGAGAGAGAGAGAGAGAGAGAGAGAGAGAGAGAGAGAGAGAGAGAGAGAGAGAGAGAGAGAGAGAGAGAGAGAGAGAGAGAGAGAGAAAGAGAAGATGCGTGTGTGTGTTTAACATTTTGCATTGATTCAGAATTTAAGATTATAGATAAATACATAGTCTATGGTAGTAATAGATTGTTAGATTTATATTTATTTAGGACTAATAATGATGGATGAGAGAGAGAGAGAGAGAGAGAGAGAGTGTGTGTGTGTTTTTTGATTAAGATTTAGAATAGTAGATGACTAGATAGTGTTTGATGATAATTGTATGTTTGATTTGTATGTTTAAATTTGTTTATAATAATGGTTCAATTGTGTAATCGTTAGTGTTATTTTTTAATTGCTTGTGCATGTGACAAAAATATTCAAAAAAAAAAGAGCAAGCGTTTAAAGAACGAGCAATTGCATGTTTGCACTTAAAAGCTTCGAGTGAGTTTATCGGTAAGTTTGTGTTGTTTCAATTTTTTTTATAATTGGAATACGTTATCTAACATACGTAATTTATAATTTTCATTTTGCTCAAAGAAATATCATATTTTACCGCATGACTAGCAATTAGTTAATATGAAAAGGTGAAATGTAGATAAAATTCCCAATCCTAGGAAGGTGTGTAGCCCTAACTTTTCTCCCGAGGCGAGGTTCTAATCTTTCCAACTTGCATGGAAAAACCTACATGCCGCAAGGAGGGAATATGTGGTGACATTTTGAAATAGGACATAACCGCAAGGTTCGGGTATTATAAGTATCACATTCAACTCTATCTACAAAAGTATAGATAAAAAAGATTGCGATGAATATAAAAAAAAATGAGTGCAAGTGAATTTTAGTATTAATAATCATAGATCATTCTCATCATTTACATCATTCTCATCATGCCACAAGTCTTGACACTCATCTGAATCTAGGTCTAGGAATAATCGTAAATTTCTGATCGTGTCTCTTTGATGATGTGAGCTATCCTCATATTCAATCTCCTCTTCTTCCAATTCTATCTCATCCAAACGTGGGGGCCTCAAATTACCCCCAATTTGGTCTTGTACGATCGTAGGAATCTTATCATTTCCATTTGTACCTTGTTCTCCCATCATTTCGACATCATTTGGAGTTTGGATGAGTGGTTCAGGTTCTTCCAAAAGACTCAAAACGACAGAAGTGAAAAAGCTCTAAGCAGTCCACATCAAATCAAAAACTGAATCAAAGTCAAGAACACTTATCAAACTCATAGTCGAAGATGAAGATGTTCTGTAAGTACTGCAAGTGCACTAATAATGAGATCTAAGATTGCAAGGTTCTCAAAGCAAAGAATGCCAGCAAGCAAACATATCAACAAGCGAATGCAGTCATAGTACCTCCCGACATCGACATAGACGAATGAACATTTATGGTCAAAGACTAAAAAGCACTATTGGATAATTCTTGGTTTATGAATTCTGGAGCTACTCAACATATGACCAATCATCATGAGCATTTTCACTCCTATATGTCTTATAGTACAATAAGATACGTTTGTCTTGGTGATGGTAGCATTCACACTATCGAAGGTGAAGGTACTGTGAGATTGAAATTCCAACATGATTAATTCAAACTACTATCAAATGTTTTGTATGTTCCTAAACTTTCTACAAATCTGCTATCAGTAAGTACAATCACTGATTTAGATCATAAGGTAGAGTTTGAGTCTGATCAATGCCGAATTATCGATAGGACAAGTAAGATCCTTGCACTCGACAAGAGGCATGGAAACTTATATAGATTGGCACATTGTTATTTTGATACTAGTCAAGTCTTGAGAACCTCTATTCTTGTCAATAAAACATTAATATGGTATCATTGATTTGGACACTTGAATCATACATCTATTTCATACATGTCTAAACGATCCCTGGCACTTGATCTCAACTATCCATCTGACAAAGTCCTCCCTGTCTGTCATAGCTGCATCCCTGGAAAGCAGACTAGGATTCCCTTTCGATCAAGTCATAGGCATGCATCAAAAGATTTGTTAGACGTTGTTCATTCAGATATATGTGGTCCAATGCAAATTCTGTCATTTCTAGATGCAAAGTATTTTAATACCTTTGTTGACGAATATTCAAGAAGAACAACTATTTATTTTGGAGGCTTTCAAGAAGTTTTGAGAATTTAAAAAGCATGCTGAAAATCAAATTGATAAAAGATTTAAAGCACTGAGGTATAACAATAGGGGAGAATATATCTATACTGAATTCAAAGAGTACTGCCTCAACAACGACATCGAGCAACAATACATTACCTCCTATTTGCTCAGTCGAATGTTCTTGCTAAGAGAAAGAACAGACCCTTTTGCATGTTATCACATGCGACACTTCTGAAGTCCTTCTGGGCTGAAGCAATTTCAATTGTAGCTTATATTTAGATCATATGTCCTACTAAAGGTCCCTCAAACAAAACAACATATGAAGTTTGGAAAGGTTCCAAACCTTCTTTATCGAACTTACAAGTTTCTGGATGTATCGCTTATGTGCAAATTCTGCATGATCTCAGGAAGAAGCTTGACTTCCAAAGTATCAAATCGATTTTCATCAACTAAACTACTTCAGATGTTTATAAGTTGTATGATCCTGTCGAGTTGAAGATATTCACTAGTCGGAATGTCACCTATATCAAAGATCAGTTTATTGACCTCAAAGGTAAAAGCAAAGCTCATATAGTTGAACTTCCGGACTCTTTTGGAACATCAACTTTTAAGTTCCAAATTCGACTATTCTTATTGAAGGTCCAAGCTTGTCTACTACCAATGAATAACTTATCGATGGCGAAGCTAAAGATGATGATGTTGCAGTTTAGCAACTACAGCACAATGAAGATCAACTTCAATCATCACCCAAAAGATAGATAAGAGTCAGTAGACCACCTAATGGGTATATTGATGAGTCTGCAACTTACCTTGTTCAAGAGCCGACAATTATCGAAGAGGCACTCAGCTAGCCCAATTCCAATCTCTAGAAAGAAGCTATGGATAAAGAGTATTCATATTCTTATCAAGAACCAGACTTGGACAATCATCAAATTACTTGCCAACAAAAATGTAGTTGATTGCAAATGGTTATTCAAAATCAAGTACAAGGCAAATGGAAGTAATAATCGAAGAAAGACTCGACCTGAGGATTCTCTCAGGTGCAGAACGTCGACTATATCTGCTCGAGCATGGTTTTAAAGGATCAATATTTTTTTTAATGATCACGGTTACACACCAAGCTCTTTAGATTCGAATGTCCACTTCAAGTCAGTGCAACATTTCTTTATGGTTATCACTTTGTATGTGGATGATAGGAAAGCAGGCTCATTCTGATGTGCTCAATAAGTCGTTCACAAGCTTTGATTTGTCGTTATTGCATTATCACCTCTATCCAACAGGGCTTAAGGTGAATTTGTCATTTGTATTGACGAAGGTGTGCAATGAGTTTGTGGCCAGAATTTAGCAGGTCACAAACGACGACATCAAAGTTAAGGTGAGGGGCGTGAAGCTGCTGATTACAGAAGACACTTATGCAGATGCCCTTGCACTACCAAACAATGGGAACCCCATCAGTATCTCACGAAGATTTGGATGAAGCAACTCTTCTCAAGACTTCTTCCCAATACACAAAAATAGCAAAGAGGAGATGAAAGCTATCATTATAATGTCCTCTAAGAATTGTTTCTATGAACTATTTCAAAATGCATACCTCAAGATAGCAATCTGAATAGCCGATCTGCTTAACTTTCAAGATATGCAAGAAAGAAACAATATATTACAATAGTTGTCTTTGAATTTTAAGGCAATAGTATGATAGCTAATAATAAACAATTACTTCTTGCATCTGATAGTTACTCATTTTTTCCTAAAGTATTATCACCCACTACTATTAAACTAGTGTACATACAAAATAGATAACTTTATTAATTGCACAAGGCATTCAAGCTAGATATATTTCAGCTTCAATAGGCCAAAGCTACATCTTGGAGTTTACAATCATTAACGTTACGCCAAAACCCAAAAACTAATCATATATCAAAGAACACTAGCAATAGGCTTTGGAACTGTTAAAAGCGAGACTCAAACACATGGTCCAAACAACCCATAGACATAACATGTCAAGGGTTGAAAGACAAACATCCCAAAGTTGGTAATGTATGCCAAGGGATTGTAAGGGAGACTTGAACGTCAGTCAACGTCTAGCAAAAAAGGGGGCTTGATCATCAAACTTTACTCCCTTGGCATAGAACATCTCCAACAAAAGACGCTCAATCACTAGATCAAACTTTCCTTTGGCATAGATTCCTTTAGTAACATGATTAATTCTCAATCCAATACAAGATCTTCTCTGCGATGATACCATTTTAGGTTCTTTCATTTTTAAGATTAAATGATTATCCTTATGAGGTGTATTCAATGTAAAGCATCTTGAAATTTCAATATTGGATTGAGAACGTGGCTTATGATTATAGCATGCCAAGTTCCGAGAATGTATGAGAAAATAATACACTGCAACCAACCTATGTAAACGGACTATGTAGCTATTCTACATTTTTACCAAACTATCCTATTACAGATTTCCTTGGTCCCTATGAAAGAGTTAAAAGTATTTGCTACCTCATCTAATCATTTGTCACCATAATAAGTAGGTTATAGTCAAACTGACTCCCAGGATACATATGGTATCAAACTATACGACTCTCAAGGAAAAGTAGTGTTTCCACCCTTTTCAGATTGGGCCTTTTCAAAACTATACGAATCTGCATAAAGTGCGGTTCAGAACCAGGTCCATTCCAAAAGAATTGACACGAAAAAAATTTCAAAGTTTTTCAGATATAATTCTAAAAAATATCTAATGCAGTATCTGTAATGTCTACAACGTATGTAAATCTTATAGATGTTTGATTGCTACTGAAAACATAACAACATTTGTGGCCCCATGCAGATAACTTCTACAGGGGGAGCTCTCTATTTTCTAACCTTCATCGACGACTTCTCTCAAAGGACTGCTACCTACTTTATGAAAAAGAAATTTGAAGCATTTAAGTTCTTCAAGCAATTCAAGGCATCTATAGAAAATCAAATCCAAAGGAATATCAAAGCTCTACACACAGATGGAGGGGGAGAGTATATTTCCACAAAATTCAAGGAGTTCTGCAAGGTCAACGTGATACATCAACAATATACAACTAGCTACTTACCTCACTCCAATGGTGTAGCTTAACGGAAGAATCGAACACTTATCGAAAGTTCCAAGAGCATGTTGGTCCATGCCTCTATTCCAAAGAAATTATGGGCAAAAGATGTTACTACAGCTGCCTATTTGCAGAATCAATCCATCACCAAAGCCCTGAATGGCAAGACACCTTATGAGGTGTGGAAATATTTGAGTATCCTTGATGTTGAGGGTGATCATGGCAAATCCTTTGCCATCTCCCAGTCTCCACTTGGTAATGATGGCTATATCACCTTCTGGTTTGAGCTTTGTGCCATCAACGATGTCCCACAGTTCTTTGGCTAGAAGTATAACCTTGATCCTTGAATTTTCAAAGATGGTAGTTTATCTCCATCGAGTTTGTCAATGAGAAATGAACTAGATGATGGATCCATTCTGGTTGAATGAGATTATTGGTAGAAACAACGATTGTCGGAATACTGTTGGTTGTGCGTTTGCTAGAAAGATGTGTTGATAGAAACAAGACTGATAATCTGTAGTAGAAATGCAGATTATGAAATGTCTGCTCTGATACCATGTCATAAAATGTGGGGATGACCGACAGCGGAAGCTCGAAGCTTTGAGTGTAGGCGTGTAGGAATGGAAACACAACAGTTAGCAGCAGAAACATTCAAGAAGAATGATTCATACAAATTGCGCAAATAAACAATACACTGTTGAGACAAAAATTGCATTTTGATTAATATCAAAAGTGAGTACAATGTCTTGAAGTAATAACTTCAACTTGCTGAGCGTGATAACGCTGGCTATAGATAACTTTGATTCAAAGCTTTATTCAGCTAGTATATATATTTACAAGTGTCAAGAGACAAATATCTTATATGCCTTAAATTCCATTTACTCCAGTTTTGTATATGTACAAAACTGGTAACTGCCCTTAGGATATTTTGTTGTCCAGCAGGTTTTAGGGTTGATGTTAAGTTGGCGACGTTGATCTGCCAATGTAACAAAAATCGGAAAAAACTCGAAGGTGCCCTTAGACTGAAGACATGTAAATCCCGAAGGCGCCTCTAGAGCGAGGGCATGAAAAAGACAAAAAAGACGAAGGTGGGCCTGAAATTCCAAGGCATTCTAGCCACTGTGTCGCATTTTTTGCGAAGGTGCCTTAAAAAACGTTTAAGGCACAAAGAATCTCAAAGGGAAAAAAATGTGAAGGTCCGAAACATGTAGTCGGCCTTCGGGTTTCAGGATGCTCATTACTTGAACAATTTGTTTAAGGCTGGGCATAAGAAATCTAACAGTTGTGAGCATTGTTATAGAAGTGAAGTTAACATGTGTACTATAAGCTTAAGACAAATCTTTTTCTTTGCTAAGTAGTCGTGTAGCAGTCTACATGCTATTGTACGTCGACAATGCCACTCACATCTATTAAACCTAAGTAAAGGGCAAAGAGTTTTAGCTTCTATTGTGATCTAATTTCACTGATTAGGATTTGAATCTCTTTAGTGTTGCTATTAAATGCTCTTGTGTGTATGATTTTTGATTCCAGCAGAACTTCTAAATTGTCACATAGTATCAGAGTCCATGTCTCTTTCTGACTACAAGGATCTTATTTGTCCTATTGACAAATCTACATTGATCAAATTCAAATTTTACTCTAGTATGTCCTAGATCAGTAATTCTACTGATAGATAGCATATTAGATTCGATACATAAAGAACTTTAGGGAGTAGTTTATGAAAGATCATTCTGAAAGCTTAATCTTACAATGCCTTCACCTTCAATAGCATGTGTGATGTCATCACTGAGGTGAATATACTTTCTGGTACTATAACGCAAATAGCCATATTAAGCTTCTTCATCAACTTTACACTATCATGATTAAGGTTCCCAAAATACTTTTGCCAAAGGTCCAACTATCATTTAGTCATCGTTGCCAATTCATGATACCTTTGCATTGTTTCTTGAGTTTCTTTTTGGAATCACAACTTGAGAAGGTCTCTCCTCCTCAATCCTTGGCACACTTGAACCTTGAGATGATTCTTTAAGATCCTCTTCATGGTGCTCCTTCTTGATGGAAATCTGAGACCTCCATGTCTCATAATGATCACAACAACTATGACCACACAGTATGCACTTCCTATGATTAGCAAAATTACTTATGCTAGAAACATAAGTCCAAAAATCACCACAGCTTGGCATGATTTTTCTAATATTGAAATCAAAAGGCATTTCCATCTCAATAAGGCTAACTACTTGCTTATGGTTATAAGTGTCCACTTTGGATGCTTCACTTATTCTCATAAGAAGTTTACAACTTGACTTTAAGATTGAAAACTTACAATTTTCATCTTTATGAATGAACACATCATTCATGATCTTATTGAAACCAAAAGATCCTACATTATGAAGATATTTCCATTTCCTTGACTTCATAACTAATGTAAGCTTACAAGAAAAACATATTTTGCTATCTTTTAAGGCATCACACTCAACTAGTATTGCCTTAATCCACCTTTGAGATACAAAAATCTCTTCAAAGCAAAATGGTTCTTCATAAGTTGACATGATAGCATAAATGAAACTATTTTCATTTTGAGATTGCTCCTTATTCTTGATCTCTTGGATAATAACAATAAGTTTGAAGTTATCTAAAGTTCCAAGCAAACTACTCTCCAAGGATATGAAATAAATCCAAGTTACTTTTATGAAAGTGACAAGTTGTGATTTTTCTCACTAAGATATTGTGCTTCAAAGAGCTAATGCCACTTAGAAAGATTTGATCACTTAGGAGAAGACAAACTCTCCACCAATAACAACACAAAATGAGCTTCTAGATATTGCCCTCTACAAAGGAAGGAACTCTTAGAAAATTGGATCTCTCTCTCTACACATTTGTCATAGACACCATAATGACTCTTTTCAAACCTTGCAATCACTCAAACAAATTGAGTAGGGTTGAACAATGTGACTTGGATCTCAATCTCTTTTCTAGAACTCTCAATTTAAGCCAATCTATGTCAAATTCTACAAAAGATTTGCATAGATGCTCTATATGCACTAGGAACTCTCAAAGGTTTTACTTTGGAGGACAGATCCAAGGATGTTTTCTAGCAAATTGATGCTTCTAAACTTGACCCTATCACTCTTGAACAAATCTAGAGTGATGGTACAATGGATTTCAACCTCTCACCTTGCATATCACTCCTTAATCTATGATTTTTAGCAAAATCTCTCTCAACTTCAACATGCACTCAAAAAATCAGAGATAATCAATTAATGCACCTAATTTAAGCTTCAAATTTAACTTCTTGGCTGATCTAATCCAAGAACTAATCAAGGTATTAGATTCTCTATAGAAAATGCTTGATTTTGCTCCAGTAATTACTCAAATTGGGTATGTGAGTCAAATTCTACAAATTTTTGAAATTTCTTAGTCAAAATCGGAGCTGTATGGCCTCACACGTGTGTAAAGGTTTTCTACAGCCCACAACAAGATCTGGACCAAAAATTTTGAGGATAGCTATAAAATCCAACTCGCTACACAAAATTTGACTAGTTTCCAAAAAAACTGCTAATTTTGGCTTTGATTTGGATTAACCCTATCAATTTCAACAAAAACTCTTGCTCTTGAATCTGATCCTCAAGAGGGATTGGTTGTCAGATTACTTGATCTATCAATCTACTTCAGATTAAGATCAATCTAGATCAATTCCCTAACAAGAACAATCATTAATTGAAGGTAAGTGTACTTTCTGGTTTCACACGTGTGAAACACTATCTGAGTACGGACTCCAACCTGAAAATCAAGTACACATTGATAGAACCTCAAAACAATCAAAACAAATGTAGACAAATGGAGAGAATCACTCAAAATTGCTTCCAAAACCAAGATTGGTGTCTCACAATGATTATGGCCAAATGTGGCTCTATATATACAATAAGTGGGAGCTCGTGGTACTGATCATCCCTTTGATCCCACATGTGTGAAGTGCTTTGTCATATGATGATTCATCATGCAAAATTGACACTTGGACAAAACCTTCTATTTTGAGCACTTTTGGCCCATTTTCCTTCTATATGGAGATCTACTTGGAAATCTTCTAGAAGTCAAAATTCTCCTACTTCAGCCTATTCCACACGTGTGAGCTGTCCTCTACACATAGGATATGACACCTAACCAAAGGATGTGGCTCATACAATCAATAGATTGATGTCATGTGTCATATGTCTAGAAAACTAGTTTTTGGCCATTTTAGCCACTAGAACTTGAATTAAATCATATGTACAACATATATGATTATGGTACATGACAAGTACACTAGTTTCACACGTGGGAACAGGCTTCACACATGTGTGTTCATCTATATACAAGATTTTTGGCCTCTACCAAGCTTATTTTTGCATTTTTCACAAAAAGTTTGTTGTGAATGTTGTGGATTAATAGCAATTTCTGGCTTGCAAACACTTGTTGGATACCTCTACAATTAAGTGCTAACTCAAAGAGTAGGAGTGGGTACTTTCACAAATATTATATGTGAGAGATTTTAATAAGTTTGGTCATATTTTGGTAAATTGTCAATTGAGGCGAAAACTCATTTTAGAATTAGAGATAAACTTTTTGAAGTTACATTAGTTTAAAATAAATTCAATAAACATTTTTTGAAAGTTTGGGAAAGTTGGTAGTCAATTTGGTAGTCAATTGGAAAAGTTGGTAGTCCGCAAATAGTAGGGTTTTTCATATTGGAGGGAAAGCCAAGTGGCAAAGTAGGGTTTGAACCTGTTATATATTGTTGTAACTCATGGAGAAAGGGATCTTCTCTGCTCACTCTCTCTCATTTCATCATTATACATGGGTCTCTTTGGATTCTACTACTCATTGGTGCGCTCTCATGATGTTATCTTGAAATTCTATGCGTAGAATGATTATTTATTGTTATTTTCGGTTCCAAACTTGTGAAATATAGTAGGGTACTAAAATTGCACGGACAAAAACTATATTTTATGGTTTGGTTCATGTTGGATCAGTATCTTTTAGAGTTTGCATCTCATTTTGTATGTAGATGTTGATTTTTCTACATTGGCAGGATTGTTGGTTTGCTCTTTTTTTAACCAAAGATTAGAGACATAGATTTGGATCTTCAATGATCTGAAATCCTTCACATTATACAAGCCTTTTCCTGCTAAAGGTAGTCGCTTGATATTCATTACTTTTTGTATATCCTCATATTTGCCTCGTTCAAATGGATTTGTTGAGAAAAAGAACAGAACCTTAGTCGAATCGACTAAGTGTATGCTTGTACATGCGACACTTCCAAAATCATTTGGGGTTGAAGTTGTTTCTGTTGCAGCTTACATACAAAACAGATGTACTAAAGGTCTCTCAGACAAAATTCCATATGAAGTTTGGACAGGCTCCAAACCATTATTATCAAACCTATGCATTTTTTATGTATTGCTTATGTGCAGATACTGCAAGATCTCAGGAAGAAGCTCGTCTTCCAAAGTATCAAATCTATTTTCATTAGCTACACTACATCAGATAAAGCTGATAAGTTGTTTGATCCTGTCGATTCGAAGACATTCACCAGTTGGGATATCGTCTTCATCGAATATCAGCTCATCAAACTTGAGGGTAAGGGCAAAGCAAATATAGTCGTGAACTATCGGACTCTCCTGATTATTGAACATTTATGTTCCAAAGTTGAATATTCCTATTTGAATGTCCTAGCTCGTCCACAGTAGACAAACAACTTATCAACAGCAAATTCGAAGAAGATGATGTTGCAACTCAACAACTACAACATGATAAAAATAATCAACTTCACACATTTTCCAAAAGATTGACAAGAGAACGCAGACCACCTAGCCGACTACTGTGAAAGAGGCACTCAGTCAGCCCGATTTCGATATTTGAAAAGAAGCTAATGATAAAGAGTATTCATCACTTGTCATGAACCAAATTTTTACATGATACAACCTGAAGGTTATAATATCGAAGGAAAATAGAATCATGTATGTAAACTCAACGAAGCACTTTATGGCTTGAAGCAATCTACTAGAGAATGGTTTCAAAGGATCAACAGTTTTCTTATCGATCACGACTCTAAACCAAGCACTTGAAATTCTAATGGCTACTTCAAGATAGTGCAACATTCTTTTATTATTATCACTTTGTATGTGGGGGACGACACAATACATTTTAGCAATAATATTGATCTAATAAAAGAAGCGAAATCAATGTTATCTTCAAAATTTGACATGACTGCAATCTGGACAAAGCTCATTATTGTCTAGGTATTCAGATCCAAAGAGACAGAAAACAGAAGTTGATTTACATACTCAGCAGAGATACATTCACAATATGTTGATCAGATATGATCTAATGAATTGCAAATTAGCTCACTCACTGATGGACCCAGGACTCAAATCGTCGAAGAACCAATGTCATCATACAATTGAAGAGAAGGAGCAAACACATGAGCATCTTTATCATTCGATAATAGAATCTCTTATGTATGCAATGCATATGATCTGTAGAGTCAGTTCCTCAAGCTAGTTTATGAGTATTACACATTGGAATGTTCTTATCAGAGTTTTGAAATATATTCAAGCTACTATGGACTTTTTCATTTGGAGCAGTCGAAAACGACAAACTCAATATTCTCAATGGTTATTCACATGCAAGTTGGGCAGGAGATGTAGACACTCATAAGCCTCAACAATATTCTTTTACATTCTTTCTCAACAATGGTCCTATTTCATGGATCAGTTGCAAGCAAACTTCGATGGCTCTATTCTCCATTGAATCAGAGTATATCGTAGCCTCTCAAGCTACAAAGGAATCAATATGACTGAGAAACTTACTTTCAGATGTTTGTCTGAAACAATATGTCCTGCCAACTTTATTTTGTGATAATCAAAGTTCTATTGCTTTATCAGCCAACCCCGGATTTCATTCTAGGAGTAAGCACATTGAAATCATGTATCATTATGCAAGAGCAAAGTTCTCAACAAGGAGATAAACTTGTAGTATTGTCAAACGCAAGATATGATAGCTGATGTTTTTACTAAGGAACTAAGCTTGGATGCACACAAAAAATTTAATGCAGAACTAATTTTGAAGGTCAAAGCATCCATGGATTCAGATTAAGGGGAAGTATTGGATTATTCTACTGTTGGGAGTGATTTATCGAATAATCGATCTTTAATCTACATCCATTCATTAACCAGTTCTACAGTTTATTTGTGTTTCTACACAGTCTGCAGAAATACTCGAGAATTGTTCACAACAGGTGGCTCCGACATGTTGGACAACCTCCGACATATCGGATGACTCAGACGAAAGTTGAAGGAGTCGAATATGTCGAAAGGTGACAATTATTGTTTCGTCTGATATGAAGCTAAAGACTTGCCCTAACTACTTTGCAAGTAGATTCCCTGGAAGTTCTAATTGGATGGATGACAACACATTATGGCTAACTACCAAATGCGAGCTACGACCTAATGAGCTGTCTTACCGGATATGCTTAAACTGCTTTAGTATAAATAGCTGATTAATAAAAACTTCAAAAGTCTCTAGAAATTTTTTCAGAGCTCTATTAGAATATTGCTACCAGCACTTACTACTTACTAGTGGAAGTGCATCAGACATAATTTTTAGTTACTCAGAGATAATTTTGAGTATGTGGTTTTTATTTGTTATTGCTTTGTGCTCTCATCATCTGATTTGTACATGTTACTTATTGAATTAATCTATCTTCTTATTGCCTTCAGGATTATCTTAGAATGTATGCCTCTCTGTATTCATTTGTAACTGATAAATCTTTTATTAATTCGTCTGATCTGTTGAATACTTCGATGCAATAATATTCAATACATCACTTCTTACTCTGAAATTGTTTGGCTACAAAATAAATGTAGTACTAATGATTTCAAAGTTAGTTGCTAAAAGATTTAATGTGACTTGTCACATAGCTTTGTCAATTATTGATAGGCGCAGCCATGCACTAGGAAAGAAGGCTTATTCCATTGCGCTCGATAGTAGATTCACAACCTTCAAATTATCGAATCGTCGTTTCTTCTTCCAACATGAAGGACAAAGTGGCTTGCAATTTCATTGAACAAGATTGACAAGCTATATACGTATGAAAAAATCTCTAAATTCAAAATATAAAACAATTGTTTAATATGGCCATAGCTTTCTTAGTTCGTAGCTTTTCTGGTGGAACTTGCTGCTATCACCTCCAAATTAAGGGTAAAAGAGAACTGTACCCTACAAATACAACTTTCTTTGGACAAAGTGATCACCTCAATGTCGTGAAGAGAAGGGAATTTGAGATGTTTTTACAACGTTTTGAAGCGTGGGGAATTAGTGATATGACATTGTAACTCTTCTGCAAATCGGAAGAGGTTTGGTTAAAAAAGCTTAATATGGTAGTTGGGTTGCCTACTCCTCATAAAGATCAACGATTGCCATTCTGTGAAGGATGCATTTATGGGAAGTGACATAGAAAACCATTTAAGTTGGTAGTGTAGTAAAATCAAAGAAAATTCTAGAGTTCATTCACTTGAATTTTTGGGTCCTATGATAGCGAGATCCATAGGTGGGGCATACAATTTCATCGCCTTCCTTGATGATTTATCGAGAAAATGTTGGACAAAGCATTTTTCATTTTTGAAAAATAGCTAGCTATGGTAGAGAATTAGATGTGATGAGACAGACATTTAGTCAAGCTCATACACCTCAAGATGATGGAATTGCAAATTGTAAGAATAGAATCATTCTTGAGAGTGCCAGGTTGATGCTGCTTCACATGAATGTGACCTTCATTTGTTGGGAAGAAGCTTCTAATATCACAGTATTCTAGAAAATAGGTGCTCCACAATAATGTACAAAAGTAACTTCGGAAGAGGCATTTACAAGAAAACCCAAGGTCACCAATTAAAAAGTGTTTGCAAGGCTATAGTAAGCTCAATGCAAAGCTAAATAAGCGTATATTTATGTGATATGATGAAAGAGTAAATTGATGATGATGATAATGATGGTAGTGGAAAGCATATATGGATGAGCAAAGTCTTAGAATACTAGTAGATGATGAATTTCTTGATGATGATGATAATGATGCCAAAGACAAAGATGATGATGTTGCTGAATCAATGGCCACTACAAAATCTAGAAACCAAATTTATGATCAGTCTTTCTTGTTGGAATTAAGCTTTACTCCGACTCACCCGAATTAGACTCACCCAAATTCGATTCCTGAGCACAAGTATACTATGTAAATATGTACTCTCTCTCTACAACGACAATGTAGCCTTACTCTCAAAAGTCGAACATTTGTGCACTCAATCAACTGAATCAGAAGTAGGATCGACATCAAAGTCTCCCACTTCGAAGTCCAAGTCATTGACATCCTATCAACAAAATCCATCAACATTGAAGTCCATGTCATCGACTTCTTCGACTTCGAAGTCATCAACATCAACATCCTCTCAAGAGCAAGCTAGTCGACTTGACTTGTCCAAAGTCTTCGACGATTTGTCAACTGTCATTTTCAAAATGGAGCTCTTCCTCTGCCCTGTCCATCGCAAAATCCGTTACAGTTCACTTCAGAAATAGATAGTTCAGTGCAGATAGCAGTGGGGGGTGGAAGCGCAACTGAAGATGTCTGCCTAGTGCTTCGATGTGACGTAGAAGGTGAGTAAGGAATGACAATCTTGATGTGTGGACGATGACGACTATGTGAACTCGATGTCTGTTGGAAGGATTCAACTGGTGCCTCTTCATGAATAGAGAGTACGACATCCATACAAGAACCATGGATTTTATTATCAAGGTGGGAGACTGCTAGGAGTGACAATATCTGGCCAGCAGCAAATTGCTGCTTGGTATTGCTCTTGATAGCTCGTTTGAGCTCTTCAAACATAGTCTTGAACAGTTATATGGTTCTAGAGGAGCCTTGGCTATCTTGGCCTGGGACTCAACTATCCTATGCAAAATTTGGGAAGTAATACGGTCTTTCCTAAGATTGCCAACCATCAAGAAATTGTTGAGGAGCTGAGCAGCAGCCTGAATGGTAGGATCAGTAATGGCCTCTAGAAAATAGCCGTCATTAGTCCTAGTGTAGATCATTGGTAGTGTCAATATAAGACGTAATAGCATGTTTGGCTTGCTTATGGTTTGG
Organism: Diphasiastrum complanatum; assembly: GCA_029204225.1. Lineage (NCBI taxonomy): Eukaryota > Viridiplantae > Streptophyta > Lycopodiopsida > Lycopodiales > Lycopodiaceae > Diphasiastrum > Diphasiastrum complanatum. The sequence continues at coordinate 11,080,825 of CM055104.1, read as the reverse complement.
TGAGGCTTGGGTACCAGACGCTATCCCTATGGCAGCAAGGGCGGCCTCAGTCACACACACCTTGCGTGTGGCTCCCTGGAAGGTAATGTAAAATTTGGATTTCTCCTCCTTCCAAGTACTAAAGGCAAGGGTAATAAAATCCATGTTGATTCTCCCTGCCAGAAGGCTCTCTCATGAATACCCATTGCAGTAAGCAAAGGCTCCGCAAGGATCCACTGAGTGACCATGCTTATGCTAGGAAAAATCATGATATCCGTTGCAGATGGGACATCACAATGGATAGTGTAACGAGGCGACTGAGACGTATATGCTGAAAACATGATGGAAAAGAGCAGAAACTAAGAATAATGAGCACGAGTGTATATCAAAAACCAATATGCAAAGTTTTGAAGGCTTTGGTTGCTGGAAAAATTGGCAAGAGCTTCACTAGCACATGAATGAAGTCGAATTCTGCCTTTTTATAGGCTGATTTGGAGAGTCCATTAGACAATGTACTAGTTTGGCTGTTCAGTTCTGAATTAAAATTAGCAAGCTTGTTCAATACTGTGAAAATAGGCTATAAAACTCTCAACGAAGGTTTCTGAATCTCTGAATCTTACTTCAAAACTATATGAATATGAACCACTATTTATACTAAGAAAATGGTCATCAATTGCGATTGCCAGTTGGCTGGTGTCTATTGGCATCCATCTGGTCCATTGTCATTGAGTGTTGATAAGCGATGGAAATTGGACGTAAAGCGTTTGTCTGCATAAATTAACCAAACTGTCATTTCTGCAGAAATGAACAAAAAAAGCCACAGGTGACACTGTCGCAAAAAAGACGACAATGTCAGGATTTTGCGAAAAACCTGACAGTGCCTTAAAAACTGATTTAGGGTTGTCTCACATATTGCCAGAGTCATTTCCTTAACATTTAAAGCACTTTGAAGAAAACTAAAAATGCGCAAATTCTGATAGGCAAAAAATGTGAAAAAGGCGACACTATTTTTCTCCACGACATTCCTGACAGACGACAGCTTCACAAAAGTGCGAAAAAGCCAAAGTGAGAGAAAATGCGACACTGTGGTAAAACTCCATGTATTTCTGTAGATTGTGTAAAAACACTTGTAAAATTGCAGACTATAGAATTGGATAAACAACGGATGAAGATTAAAATCGATTATTTGATCAGTAAAAAAGAGAATAATCCAACACTCCCTCTTAATCTGAAGCCTTGAATGCCTTGACCTTCAAACTTAGTTCTACATAGCATCTTCTATGTGTATCCAAACTTAATGCTTTGGTAAAACTATCAGCTGTCATATCTTGCGTTCTATAGTACTACAATCTGACCTCTTCATTGAGAACTTTGCTTTTGACGAAATGATACTTCAGTTCAATGTGTTTACTCTTGGAATGAAATCTAGGGCTGGTTGATAAAGAGATGGCACTTTCACAAAATAATGTCGTCGGAGCATATTGATTCAGACCGATATCTGAGAGTAAATTTCTCAATCAGATTGCCTCCTTTGTAGCTTGAGAGGCTGCGATATACTCTGATTTAGTGGAAGATAGAGCTATCAAAGATTGCTTGCGACTGTTCCAGAAAATTGGACCGTCGTTGAGAAAAAATGTAAATCTGAAGTAGATTTACGAGTGTCTACATCTCATCAGAGGAGTTTTGAGCTCCAAAAAGACCCTTCAAGAACTAAGCAAGATGTAGTTTATATTATTAAAATATTATAACACTAATACTTTTGACTTGTCATAACTTTTTAATCATAGCTCAAAAGTATGTCATGTAACATATCATTAAAAGCCCTTGTCGAGCTCTTTCCAGTGCACGAAACTTCTCTAGATTTGGACATACCAATAAAAAGTTATACCATTTTTAGTGTGGAATCAAAATGTGGACTCAAAAGGTTATGTTACATAGATTTCAAATTTGAGTGTTTTGATTGGTCCATGTGTAAGAAAAAATTGAGAAAAAATATAAAAAGAATCTTTACAAAGGGTCATTTTTGGATTTAGAACTCCTCTAATTCCTGCCCAACTTGTATCTGTGTAACCACTGAGAAAATTGAGTTTGTTGTTGCCAATTGTTCCATAACAAATGCAAAATTTCATAGTAGCTCGAAGATATCTCATGACTTTGATAAGAGCCTTCTAATGTGTTATACCAGGTCCTGGTTCCATTGTTGAGAGAGCTAACTTGCAATTGATCAGATTATATCTAACTATAATGTTGTAGATGTACCTTCTGTTGTGTAATGTAGATCAACTTCTGTGTTTTGTCTATGTGTATTTGTATACCAAGGTAGAAATGAGCTTCGCCCAAATCGGTCATTCGAATTTGGAAGATAGCATTGTCTTGGCTTCTTTTATCAGATCAAAACTGTTGTTGAAAAGCAATGTATCATCCACATATAAAGTGATAATGATAAAAGGCTGTTGCACTGTTTTGAAATAAATGTTTAAATCTGAAGCCAGCTTGCCAAGGGTCGAGGGCCAATGTCTACGGGCTAAGACTAAGGGCCAACTGGCTAAGTGCTAAGGGCCGAGATATAAGGGCCTAGGTCCAGTTGCTAAGGTCTAAGGGCTAATTGCTAAGGGCTAAGGGCTAATTGCCAACAACCAAGGGCTAAAGGCCTTTGACCGTGTAGTACGCGAGCATGTGGAACAAAAAGTAGGTGGAGTGTTCTTTGTAGATAGTCCGGGTGGTACGGGTAAGAAGTTTCTCTATAGTGTCATGTTGTCTTACTTGCATGCACAAGGTTGGATAGCACTGGCTTTCATCATCGAGGATCGCTGCATTGTTAATGAAAGGTCGTAGGGCTGTGCACTCTAGATTTAGGATTCCTCCGACGGAATTGAATGAAAGCTCGACCTGCAATATCTCGAAACAGTCTCCGTTAGGTAAGCTTTTGATGGCATGTCGACTCATTATTTGGGACGAGGCTCCCATAGTACATAAGTATGTCATTGAGTGTGTGAATCGGCCTCTACGGGACATATTGGGTATTGATACTCCATTTGGAGGTATTCCGATCATTTTTGGTGGTGATTTCTGTCAGCTGCTCCCGGTGGTACGATGGGGCAGTCGTGCACAGATTGTGAGCACTTCACTGAAGTATTTGTGTTTGTGAAAATATATGGAGGTGCACAAACTGTCAATGAACATGCGCGTTATGGGTGTTTTTGTTGAGTATTGGAGATGGTCGTGAGCCCACATTTGTGCAACGTGGTTTGGATTTGATTTCTTTGCCAGAGTATATGTGTCTGAGGATGTGGGATGTGTGTGAATTGATTTCGTTCACTTTCCCTAATATTGCATGACGTTGCATGGATGTTGATGTTTTAAGGAGCCATGCGATATTGACTCTGTTGAACAAAAACGTGGATGAGATCAATTCGAAAGTTGTTGAACAACTTCCTGGTGATGCCTGCACATTTTATATTGCTGATAGCATGGTTGAGCGTGATGACTCTGATGTGTACCCAGTAGAGTTTTTGAAAAACTTGCAACTGAGTGCATGTCCTCCACATAGATTAGTGTTGAAAGTTGGCATGATAGTGATGTTGTTGCTGTCTATCGTGTCGCACAAAGGATTGTGCAATGGTACGAGACTCTTCATTTGTAGATTGGGTAGACAAGTCGTATACGTAGAGATAGTTATCGACAGGAATATTGGGAGTAGAGTCCTCATTCCATGGATTCCTTTAGTGCCGAGCGCTTTAGACTTGCCGTTTGAATCACAACGAGTACAATTTCCTATTAGAGTGGCTTTCGCCATGATAATAAACAAGGTGCAAGGGCCGACTATGGAGACTATTGGATTGTACTTGCAACATCCCGTACTTAGTCATGGTCAGCTGTATGTCGCATTATCAAGAGTGCAAAATGCAGAAAGTCTACGAGTGTTGATTATTGATACTGACAGCCGATTTACAGATGTGGCAGGAGTGGTGAGGTGCACTCAAAATATTGTGTATTCCGAAGTGGCTATCTTTAATATGCACTGCCACTTGGAGGCTGCACAATGGCCAGTGTATATGCATGCATGGGGAGAGCCATGCATCATGTTTCCCATACATGCATCCCCTCCCCATTCGTTTTTAGTGAAGAAAATGTGTATGCATGGGTGAGGGGAGGAGCCCTCACCCATGCACAAAAGTGTATGTAAGTTTAAATATATATAACGCGAAATCTTTTGAAACACGTCAAAATTCTAAAAAAGAGTAATCAATTTTCAATTTTTCAATTTTTCCCAAAAACATGCTTTTTCATAAAAAAGTTTCGGAAAATCACAAAAAATTCTTATAAAAATATAAGGATTTTGGCCACAAACCTCAATACATCATGTCCAAAAAAATAAAATTTTCTAATAAAACTTTAAAAATTAAAAATATTCAAAGTGAACAAAAAATTGACAAACGCTTATGATATTTTAATAGTCTAAATTGAATCTCATAAAATAACTCACATAATACATTTGAAGCCAACTAACGCTAACTCCACAAATGTTGAAGCACTGCAGATTTGGAAATGCATCAAATGGATGTACAGACAACATATCTTAATGGATTTATTGAAGAAGACATTTACATGTTGCAACCCGAAGGTTATATTATCGAGGGTGAATACAACCATGTGTGTAAACTCCATAAGACACTTTATGGCTTAAGGCAATCTGCTCGAGCATGGTTTCAAAGGATCAATACTTTCCTTATTGATCACGGCTACACACCTAGCTCTTCATATTCAAACGTTTACTTCAAAGCAGTGCAACAGTCTTTTATCATTATCACTTTATACGTGGATAATACATCGCTTTTCAACAACGGTATCGATCTGATAAAAGAAGCCAAGACAATGCTATCTTCCGAATTCGACATGACCGATCTGGGCGAAGCTCATTTTTGCCTTGGTATACAAATCCACAGAGATAGAAAACAAAAGTTGATCTACATTACACAACAGAGGTACATCTACAACATTTTAGTTAGATATAATCTGATCAATTGCAAGTTAGCTCTCTCACCAATAGAACCATGACTCAAATTGTCAAAGGACCAGTGTGCCCAAACAATCCATGAGAAGCAGCAGATGCGTGAGTATCCTTACCATTCTATTATAGGATCTCTTATGTATGCCATGATTTATGCCAGGTCAGACATAGCTTTTGCAGTCAGCTCTCTCAATCAGTTTATGACTAATCCTGGTATAACACATTGGAAGGCTCTTATCAGAGTCATGAGATATCTTTGAGCTACTATGGACTTTTGCATTTGTTATGGAACAGTCGACAACGACAAACTCAATTTCCTCAGTGATTACACAGATGCGAGTTGGGTAGGAGATGTAGACACTCATAAATCTACTTCCGGATTTACATTCTTCCTCAACAATGGTCCAATTTTCTGGAACAGTTGCAAGCAATCTTCGATAGCTCTATTTTCCACTGAATCAGAGTACATCACAGCCTCTCAAGCTACAAAGGAAGCAATCACTACAAGAGGATGGGTGATTTCCAAGGTTTTTTTTTAGCGTTTCTTTGAAAGATAGTTTTTAAAATGAGTCACGCGGGAGCAGAATGCTTGAGCCTGGGGTCCGATATTTGGCCTCAGAATAAGCCTACCGAATTTGAACTTGGTTTTGAAACATTTATAGAGAGGGATATAGAGAGGATTATAAATCCACTAGAGGCCTCAGAACACACATCGAAATACTAAAGCTAATTTGAGAGGTATATCGAGGCTGGCGTTGGTATAACCCTACCAAATTTGAGCTTGTTTTCTAGACATTTATAGAGAGGATTATAAAGAGAATCCAGGTGGCCAGAGGCATTTCAAGACACTTTGTTAACCGAGGGGAATACCAAGACTGATGAAAAATGGCTCCTCGGTATAACCCACGATTATAAACAGAATGAAAATGGATCTCACTTTTGGAATTTGTTACTAATCAGCACATTGAATTCCATTTTATATCAACTTTGGTTGCCATATGCACAAGTGAATAAAGAGTTTATGTACCACAAAAAATGATGATCACAAATTGTGTATTCACATGCATCGACTTCTTGTTTGATGTCAACTAGTCAATCAATAAACTGTAATTACGTCTGTGAGCAATATGATTAATATTACAGTGAATTGAAATACATTGTACTATCTCACTCATTCATTTGGTGGTCCATTGTTATCATTTTCTGCATCATCATGTGACAATCCGCCAAACCAAATGAGTCTATCTCTAATTCTACCCAAATATCTCCTACAACTTCATCATTTGTAAGCTGATCTTCAAAAGCTAATGGCAACGGTGACAACAAGTAAGATCGTGAAAGTGTGTCATGTGTCATCGAACCATCCGACGATGATGCATCACACTCAACGTCATCATTAGCTTTTGAATCTTGCACATGATCATCCTCCAAAATTGTGTCGTTGAATCCATCATCACAATCTTGTTCATGAGGTGCACCAGCTGGCAGTGCCATGTCCTCCACGACATCTCTATCTTCAAAAATTCTTTTACTTCGAGAAGTGACTTGAATCACGTACCACCATCTGGAATCTGAACAATCGGGGTGAAAGACCACCTACAATTGATCGATGTTACCATAAACATTGACTCATAGTTAGTATCCATAGCTATGCTACAGTTGCTTGCATATTACTATACACATTATACATTTTTTGTAGTACACTAAAAATCGATTGATTGACAACAAAAGATATACTCATCTTGAAGACATCAAAGAAATGTACCTATTCACATTCGAGAAGCTGATCTTCGTCGAGGAACATATTCAAACTTTCAAAGGATTTCAAAACGAAGCACTTGTTTTCTATGGAAAAGGTTTAGTACCATCTCATCAAGGCCAATTAGAGCCCAAAGTGAATAATCTCGCGAGGTCTCGTGGGACCACCACCAGTTTTGGTGGGAGATATTGTTGAAGGGTTTGTGGATCCCAAGGCAACCCTAACCCTAGTTAATAAGTGAGAGAGATTTTGCACCCTGTGTGTGTAAGTCCAACTCGATGATTACATAGTTATTTGATTAGTTAAGAAGTTAATAAAAGGACTTTAGGCCTTTATGTAGGACTTTTAATGTCGCAGGGCCTAATAGTCAAGTTAGTGAATAAAGTTGGGGTTCCCTCCAATTTTTGAATTGAGTTCCCTCCATTTTTTGGAACTTAGGTTAGAATTGTCTCCTAGAAATAGGTGCAAACTTGAGTTTGTAAAACATGTTCTCTTTTCATTTCAATACAAACAGGTTGGCTCCCTTATGGAATGGATGTGAAATGTCCTTGCTCTCTACCTCTTTTCCTCCATCTCTCATGCTTTCTTTGTGTTTGCTAAATATTGGATTCGACTATTGTTGAATTTGCTAATTCTATTGCTTTTTGTGAGAGAGAAAAGGAGAGAAGAATAATAAGCTTTCATTATTCTGCATTGTAGTGTTAATGGATGTAGGGTTAATGCTTAGTGTTAATTGTGGATCGTCAATGCATGCTGGAATTTGATCTATGCTATCGCTCTCATGAGATCGAACCTTCGCGTGACATCTAACCTTGTCTCCTTGATGCTTGTTTGCTTGGATCTTGGGTTGAGGCTAGGGTAAGAAATAGCCCCACAACAGCTAGTTGATTGTTGCACTATAGATTCTCAACATGTTTGATTTTCGCTACCACTGTTCGACCTCACTTTGCGAATGCACTAGATATTAAACTTCTTCACAACTATTTGTATACAACACCACCAACACCTACACTTGAAAGAATAATTTGTATAACCAATTTCCTTTCTTGTTATAAGTCATTGTGATTGATCTACCCATCACAACTGGTCTACAACTCACTACGACTAGTCTTAAGACAAAATGGCAAGTGTTCCTACGACTTGTTATGATTGGTCTTATGACCATCTTACACGTTCTTCTACCACTTGTTAGCCTTACAACTCTTTACAAGTGATGTAAGAATGTGTATTTTTATCATTTCCAATTCCTACCTAGCAAAATAAGAGACAAATTCATTTGACATTCTTAGCGGACATTGGCGCTAAACGGCTGCCAAGTCCTTTTAACTAAACGTTCCTTTCATGTATTTTGCATTTTAAGCTGAAAGTGGCCCATTCACTTTGCAAAGTATTTTAAATTCATGTGTGATGCCAAGTCGTGAGGTGGAGGCTAGAGTCATTTCTTCATTCAAAAACTTGAATGATAATTTATTTGAGCTATTTAAAAGCCTCCTAGATGGGCGAGTTAGCCCACAGTGAAAACACCCACTCATCAAATTCTTTCAAATTCAAGTAATCTCGCAACTTGCAATTTAACTTCCCATTCAAGATTGATCTCAATATTTTATTAGCAAAACCTTGATGGCACTATGCTATCTCAAATCATGCCCAACAATTTTTATGCTATATAGCAATATTTAGCCTAGGGATGAAAACTACATAGGCTGTGCTATCTCAAATCGTGCCCAACAACTTACGCTATAGAACAATATTCAACATGGGGATGAAAACTAAATAGGCTTCAAAGGAGTCTTGGATGGGACCCTGGCTGCGACAAGCATTAAAAGCTTGTTCCAGACCTAACAAGAGGCCAACATTCTTGATACAACAAAAATGTTGCAATGGAGGAGCTCAAAAGTAGGTGACTTATGTATGGGTATGCACATAGGTATACATTGATTATTGGACTTTCTTTACAAGTTGGCACCTTAAAATAATACTTCTTAGTTTCCAGGGAAGTCTCTAACCTCGAGTAAAGAAACTTTGGATGCCAAGCTAACCAACCTAGAGTTGAGTCCAAGTTGCAAAAGTAGGTTAAAATAATGCTTCTTGGTTTCCAAGGAAAGGCTCGAACTTGAGACCAAAAAAACTTTGGATGTCAAGATAACCAATTGAGCCAACACCCTTGACTTCAGGTTAAAATAATGCTTCTTGGTTTCCAAGGGGAGGCTCGAACCTGGGACCAAAGAAACTTTGGATGCCAAGCTAATCAGTTGAGCCAACCCCGTTGGGTCAGGTTAAAATAATGCTTCTTGGTTTCCAAGGGGAGGCTCGAACCGAAGAAGCCTCATAAGACATGGACTCATCGCCAACAGTGGTTCTGCACAGAGGGCAGGTGGAATGCGTCTGAAACCACATATCAATGCAGGCAGTGTGAAAGCAGTGATTGCATTTTGGAAGCAGCCGACCTGTCTCGTTCTCCTGGAACTCACTGAGGCAGACCGAACACTCCATCGCCTCGTTCCTGCTCTCCTTGTTGTACAGAAAAGTTGGAAGCGCATCCAGGATCTCCTTGTCCAGGCCTGCCGGAAACTGATTGGCTTCATGGTGATGACCTTCGGCGCTGTAACCCCATCCCCAGTCCCACTGCGCATAGGCGGAGTTTATCCACACCCATCTGGCGTACAGGTGCAGTGCAGCAATTAGCGTGACCACTAGCACCAAAACAACCACGGTAATAATCAAAATCTTCGCGTCCATAAATGTAGATGAGGATGAAGAATCCTGCTCATAAGCTACATTATAACTAGCAGAGGAGGAAGAAGAAGAAGCCATTGTTTTTGTGCAAAAATGAAATAAAATAGTTGTTGTCACTGACCCAACTTCGTGATATAGCATGGCAGGGAAATGTGATATTGATGAAATAGTTGCTCTAAGGTGCAGCGGGCGTGCTCTGCTGGAGTGCAGGAGATGTATTGTGTCCACATTGGAAGAGGTATAAATAGAAGGAGATAGAGGGTGTAGCTTGTGTCAAGTTTTTTTTGAAGTAGCTTTGTTTGAAGTCCGTTTGCCAGAAGGGATAGCTGAGTTTTTGCTTTCAATTGTATAAAGAAGCGGAGAGGTGAGCCTTGAGTGTCGCCAACTTTCTCTCAAACACTTTGTGGCTGTAAACATTCTAAATCCGACTTTATATTCTACTTTAAATTACGTACAAATATACTCCATATACATAGAGTGCAGATTAAGTGAAATTTTGATTGTGTGCAAATAAGGTCCCCTATGGATAGGGATATTAGTGTGTAAACCTTGCATATGGTTAGCTCATTAATTTTCTATAATGTTCATTTTTTGCTGCTCAACAAAGCTATTGGTCAACATACTATTTCTTTATGGCTTCCTAAGATCTGTATTTGTTGAATATGAATGAGCTTACTAAGGAAACATGAAGCTTTGATGTAGACATTAGGTAATTGTCAACATTCATGAAGAAGCATGCATTATTAGAAATAAGCTCAAATATAGAAGGCACCAAACTAGAACTATATGCTTTCCATATTCGTCCATGGCCATATTGTTAGTGCTATTTGTGATTATAAATAGCTCAAAAGGCATTGATCATTTATCCATTAATAATGTAAGCATTAGCAAACAATGTAAATGTCAAACATGAAAAGTTTTCAATTCACATGTCATTGGCATAGTCATAATATTTATATCTACTTCCAAATATGTAAGTTCTTCATTGTTCGAAATGTAGTAAAGATATGGTCATGTGTTTACACACACACACGTATATACATACATACATAGACACACATACACAATGTGTGTGTGTGTGTGTGTGTGTTTTTATGATTCGAAATCCCTTATCATGCTATGATGTGTAATTAGGGCCTTAAAATGGTAAAGGAAATAGTATATTACACACAGACACACACACATTTATTTGTAAAGTTTGAGGTCCCTGATCATGCTACGGCGAGGATTAGGGCCCTTTGATCCATGTCATAGCATGATAGAGGGGTCTTAAATGGTAAAAAAGTACTAGTACATATCAAAATTGTTTGTGTGTGTTTGTGTGTAGTATTCAGCTTAGTCAATGTAATGGATACACAGACACACACACACACACATACATATATATATACTAGTTGCGAGTATCGGTCGTTGACGGGCAATAGCGACCGATCTAGGTGATGGATGATGACTTGGACATTCAATATGTCGTTTGGAAAAATTTAGTATGTTGTTTGAAAAAATTCGAGTTCGATCTAAAAATCGAGTTCGTTCTAAACATCGAGTTCATTCTAAAAATCGAGTTCGTCCAAAAATTCGAGTTCATCCAAAAATTTGAGGTATTCCAAAAAAATTCGAGTCTAGAAAAATTCGAGTATAGAATATTTTGAGTTCCTCCAAAAAAATCGAGTTCGTCCAAAAATTCGAGTCCAAAAAAATTTGAGTCTAGAAAAATTCGTCCAGAAAAATTCGAGCCTCAAAGAATTCGAGTCCAAAAATTTGAGTCTAGAAAAATTCGAGTCTAGAATATTTCAAGTTCCTCCAAAAAAATCGAATTACTCCAAAAATTCGAGTGTAGAAAAATTCGTCTAGAAAAATTTGAGTTCCTCCAAAAATTTGATTTTGTCCAGAAATTTGACTCTAGAATATTTTGTAGATTCCGTGACTGAGCCATTGCATATAGATTTGTAAGCACGTGAATCCGTGTGATGCTGAACCTCTATCAAACAGAAGAATAGTTGCCACTGAGTAGAATCTGACAGAGGACTAGTATCATTGAGAAGTAGAACAAGTGAAGTAGCAGCAAACATTGAGTGAGACGTTGCTAACATAGTTCGAATAGGCGCTGATAGACCAATAGAACCAGTCGCGAACACTGAGTGGTTGCGACAGTAGACGTTGAAGTATAGAGAGGCAGAACCGCAAACACAGTCTAAGACTCCTACACTGATAATTTTATTCTCAAATTTTTAGAGATTTCAATTTTTGGAGTCTCAAAATTTTGGAAACTCCAATTTGTGGAGACACAAATTTTTCGATACACGAAACTCGAATTTTTTGAGACTTCATTTTTTGGAGTCTCGAAATTTTGGAGAAACGAATTTTTGGAGTCTCAAATTTTTGGAGATGAATTTTTGGAGTCTCTAATTTGTGGAGATGAATTCGTGTCTCCAAAAATTCGTCTCAAAAAATTCGAGAGTCGAAACTCGAATTTCTGGAAATTTTCACTCGACTCCAATTTTTTGAGCCTTGAATTTTTCTAGACTCCAATTTTTTGGGAACGACTCGAATTTTGGAGTCTCGAATTCTTCTAGACTCAAAAATGAACTCAAATTTTCGTAAGAACTCGAATTTTTTCAGTCGACTCGAATATTTCTCTACTTGAATTTTTGGAGGATAGTATAACAGTGATATACCCACCTGTCAAAGGCACACCTACGATAGAGACGAATTTTTGCAGACACCAATTTTTTGAGACTCGAAAAATTCGTCTCCAAAAATTTGTCTCTCAAATTTTGCAAAATTTTTGCGAAAAATTCTCTCTCAAAATTTTTGTGAAAAATTCTCTCTCTCTCTCTCTCATAAATTCTTTCAAAAATTTCTCTCAAAATTTCTCTCTTGAAAATTGCTCTCGACAAATTCTCTTGTGAAAATTTCGCGAAAAATTTGCAAAAGTTCTCTCCCTCTTTCTCGAAAAATTTACAAAAATTCTCCCCCTCTCAAAAATTTCATGAAAAATTCTCTCTCAAAAAATTCTCTCTCTTGAAACATTCTCTCTCGAAAATTTATTTCTCGAAAATTCTGTTGAAAAATCTCCCAAATTTTTTTCTTCTCTCTCTCTTTCGAGTCGCGAAAAATTCTCTCTTCCTCGAAAAATTCTCTTTTTACAAAAAATTCTCTCTTTCGCGAGAAATTCATCAATACCATCAATCAATTGTACATCTTCAGAAAGTCGACTCTAATTTTTTCGAAGGAGATTCGTTTGTGAGTCTCGAATTTTCGAGACTAATTTTTCAAAACTCGATTTTTTTCGAAGGAAATTCGAGTCTCTGAGTCTCGAATTTTTCGAGTCATTCAGAAAAATTCAAGTCTCTAATTTTTCGATTCATTTTCGAATTTGCTTCGAAAAATCCGGGACTCGAACAATTCGAGTCCCAAATTTTTCGAATCTTTCGAGTCTCAATTTTTTTTTAAGGACTCGAAAAATTTGAGACTCGAATAATTTCAGACTCGGATTTTTTGAGACTCGACAACATTCGAGTCTTGTTTAAAAATTCGCATCGTATATGTTGAAAATTGTCACTTCTCACTTGACATTGGTTCATGTAAATATTGATCAAACATTAGAATATGTTGATGATATGATTTCACACGTGTGGAGCATGTTCCCATGTGTGAAAAGATGAGACTTTTGCACTCTACACTTTTGTGAGATTTCTAGTCATTTGTCTTGTGATTTTTATGCATGATTGCTATCTAGTATCATTGTACTTGTTGTTTCAGGTGCAGTCCGTACAGTGGACAGTACTCCACACGTGTGAAGCCGCTCTCACTAAAAAATGATGTGTTGATCCATTGCTCTTGCTTAAATCCAAGTGTAGTGAATCTAGATCAAGATCTAATGTGTAGAACTTGATAGATTCATTGATTAAGCAACCAATAACTCTCTATGATTGTAAAGTACAATCATTATTGTCCTAAAAACTGTAAAATTTATCATGGTATCAGAGCTAAGTAAGAGAGTGATCATTGAATCATAAATCTTGTAAAGATCATTGGCAAAATTTGTTTTTTGGCCAATACTAGTGAGGGCGAGTTCTTCTAGAGTGATAGCTTGTAATCATTTGGATCAAAACGACTTGGAGGCTGTGTATGTACTTTTCACACGTGTGAAACCGTACAGCAACTTTCAATTCAAGTTACTTTGTGTTTTTTGGTCCCAAAATCACAATACTAGTTCATTTTTGGTGCTTTTTGAAGCATAGTATTGATCTAGATTCATTCTAACTAATGCCTATGACCAAATAGTGTTTTGGATCATTGAAGCATTTCTTTTTAGAGTCTAAGATCAGATCTAAGAGGCTGATTTGTTCAGATCCTTAGTTGAAGTGAAATCTCTAAGAAAAGTGTAAAGCAATTTTTTTTGTGAGAGTGAAAGCTAGAAATTTTTGGTAAGATCTTTGAGTATCATTCAAGCTTGTGTGTTAGTTTGATAGAGACAAGCCTATAGGCATTCTAGTAAGCTTTAGGCCACTTCATAGATCTTTTAAAATTCAAAAATCTTTGTGATTTTTAAAAGAGCATTCATTCTAAAATGTCATCCATGGGTGGATATTTGATGGAACCAAGTGAGAGACTCACTTCCACAAATTATTCCATTTGGAAAGTGAGAATGGAATCACTCCTAGTGATCCATGATCTATATGACATAGTTCAAGGAGTAGAGGAAGAGCCTCAAACTCCCCAAGAACAAGCCAAATACAAGAAGAGAGCAAGATTAGCTCTACATTGCATAAAGTTAAATGTATGCAATGACCTCTTGAAAGAGGTGTCTTCTTGTACCTCATCCAAAGAGGCTTGGGATTCATTAAAGAGCATTTATGAATCCAACAATACTTCAAGAATCCTCATGCTAAGAAATCAAGTTTTCCAAAGCATGAAAGGAAGTGGAGAGAGTGGACAAGAGTATGTTCTTAGGATCAAATCTCTTAACAAGGAGTTAAGTGCAATAGGAGAGAAGATCCAAGATCAAGAACTAGTACAAATCATTTTGAATGGTCTAAGTGATGAGTTTACCAACTTAGTCCAATCATTTGCCATTCAAGACTCTCTTCCATCCATTGAAAAGTTGCACAATGTTCTTGTGGCCGAGGAGAGTAGGCTTCTACACCTCAAGACAAGAATGGATAGCATGTCACTTAATGGAGGAGAGGAGAAAGCTAACTTTACATCTAAAGGCAAGAAAAAGCAAAATCCATTCAAGAAAAATCAAGGCAAGGAGGCCGAGATGAAGAATGGAGGATCTACCTCCAAAGGCAAAGTGAAGAACAAGGCAAAACTAAAGTGTTTCTTTTGTGGAAAGAAAGGACACTTTGCCTCAGAATGCTACTTGAAGAAGAATCAACAAGCCAAAGGAGATCAAGGGAACATTGCTCAAGAGGAAGAATATGAGGATGGATTCAACACATCCTTAATGGTTGCATCTACACCAACTTCAAGTCAAGACACATGGTGGATAGATAGTGGGGCTAGTTCCCACATGTCCTTTAACAAGCATTATTTTTCTACTCTTCTATCTTGTAATGACTCTAAGAAGTCAATATACACTGCTAGTGATCAAGCATGCAAGATAGATGGCATAGGATCTATACCTCTTTGTTTAGGCACATCTAAAAGGATAGATCTAGATAATGTTTTGTATGTTCCTACCATTTCAAGAAACTTGCTTAGTGTAGGACAATTAATGGACAATGGACTAGATGTACATTTCAAGAATGGAGTTTGTTCCATCTTGAAAAATGATAAGTGCATAGCTAGTGGCATTAAGCAAGGTAGACTTTTCAAGTTGGATGCTAATGTTGCAAGTGAAAGTGTGAACTTGGCTAGGGAGGAGCTAACTCAAGTGGAGCTTTGGCATAAGAGATTAGGCCATCCTAATCTTCAATCTATGGAGTCAATGGCAAGCAAGGAACTAGCTCTCGGCCTACCAAGAGCTTTCAAGAAGTGTGGAAAAATGTGTGAGGCATGTGGCCTTGCAAAGTCACACAAATCTTCTTACAAGAAATCTTCATCAAGATCTCTCTCTCCCTTGGATCTCATACATTCTGATGTACATAGTTTTTCACATGCAAGTAATGGAGGTGCCTTGATGTATGTAACTTTTATAGATGATTGTACTAGATTCACATGGATTGAGTTACTATCAAAGAAAAATCTTGTTTATGAAGCTTTCATTAAGTTCAAGTCTCTAGTAGAGAAACAACTTAGTACTTCTATCAAAGCACTAAGATGTGATAATGGAGGAGAGTACACCTCCAATAAAATGAAAGACTTTTGTGAGATCAATGGTATTAAGTTACAATACACTTGTTCCTACACCCCTCAACAAAATGGGGTGGCCGAGAGGAAAAATAGGAGTCTATGTGAGTGTGCAAAGTCCTTGAGGCTTGATGCATCACTTCCCATCTCATTTTGGGGAGAAGCCATAACATGTGCTAATTATTTGTGTAATAGACTTCCTAGTAGTGCTATAGATGGGATCTCACCTTATCAAGCCTTGTTTGATAAGAAACCCAATGTAAAATATTTTAAGATCTTTGGATGTACTTGTTATGTACACATTCCTTTGGAGACTAGAAGGAAAGAAGATGCTACCTCCTTCAAAGGAATCTTTGTTGGCTATGGAGAAAATAGCAAGGGATATAGGATATATGATCCTACATCCAAGAAAGTAAAGGTAAGCAAGGATGTACTTTTTGATGAGTCACAATTTGCTAAGAGCTTGTCAAATGGATCTAACCCATTGTGCATTGAAGATCTTGACAAATCCGAGGAGGATCTTGACAAACCCGAGGAGGATCATGACAAACCCGAGGATGGAGATTTGGATCCAAGTCAAAAAGGGCCAAGAAGATCATCAAGGAGCAAGGCCGAGCCCTCAAGGCTTACCTATGTGGACAAGGGAAAGCAAAAGGAAGGCTCTACATCTTCTACCTCTTACTCTTTTTTAGCTACATTGATTGAAGAACCATCATCTTTTGAAGAAGCATGTAAATCTAAAGTTTGGAGAGATGCAATGCAAGTAGAGTATGATGCATTAGAAGAAAATCATACTTGGAATCTTGTAAATCTTCCAAGAGGAAAGAAACCACTTGCATGTAAGTGGATTTATAGAATTAAGTACAATCAAGATGGATCTATTAGTAAATACAAAGCTAGGCTTGTTGCTAAGGGATTTCTTCAAATAAAAGGATTGGATTATGAAGAAACATTTGCACCTGTAGCTAAGCTTGTAACTATTAGATTAATCATTTGCATTGCTACTTTGTTCAAATGGGATCTCTACCAAATGGATGTGACAAATGCCTTCTTGAATGGCTTCTTAGAAGAGGAAATCTACATGATGCAACCCGAGGGCTTCATCAAGATTGGTGAGGAGCAAAAGGTGTGCTACTTAAGGAAGAGCCTATATGGCTTGAAGCAAGCACCTAGAGCTTGGTACTCTAGGTTGCATGATTTTCTCTATTCCCTTGGCTTTGTACTAAGTGCTTATGAACCTTCTTTATATTTCAAATGTAATGAAGGAAAGATCATCATTTTGGTTCTTTATGTTGATGACATCATTATGACAGGAAATGATGATGATGGCATAGGCAAAGTAAAAGTTGACTTATCTAGTGAGTTCAAGATGGTAGATCTAGGCTTCCTAAAGTTTATACTTGGGATAGAAGTGTCTAGAAGTAGCAATTGTACTTTCATAAGTCAATCTAAGTATGCTACTTCCATTCTTGAAAGATTTGGTATGAAAGATTGTAAGGGGATTGACACCCCTATGGAGCATGTTGTGAAAGCAACTAATGAAGGTGATGAAGCATCCTTTGAGGACATCACTCTCTTTAGGAAGCTTATAGGCTCTCTAATCTATTTAACCATCACTAGACCTGACTTAAGTTTTTGTGTAAGCAAGTTGAGTCAAAGTATGCAAGCTCCTTTAATTCATCATTGGAAAAGTGCCAAGAGAGTACTTAGATATGTTTCTAGTACTAGATTTTTTGGTATACTTTATGAAGGATCTAACTTGCACTTGAGAGCCTACTCGGATTCAGATTTTGCAGGTGACAAGATGGATAGGAAGTCCATTAGTGCATTTGCAACATTTCTTTGTGGAGGAGTGATATCTTGGCTTTCCAAAAAGCAAGATACAATCTCACTATCTTCTTGTGAAGCCGAGTACAAGGCATTGACTTCAACAACCAAAGAGCTCTTATGGCTAAGAAGACTCTTGATGGAACTACATGTGCTAGAGGCCGAGGAGATCCCTTACATATTTTGTGACAATCAAGCTTCTCAACAAATTGCTTCAAATCCTATCTTCCATGCTAGAACAAAGCATATTGAGATAGCTCACCACTTTGTGAGGGAGAAGGTACAATCCAAGGAAGTGCAACTACATCATGTACCATCATCCGAATGCATAGCTGATATCTTAACCAAACCATTGTCCAAAGATCCATTTTTTAAGTTAAGATATGCTCTTGGAATTGTAGATAGATGTACACTAGATTTGCCAAGTTAGAAGTGAGGAGGAGTGTTGAAAATTGTCACTTCTCACTTGACATTGGTTCATGTAAATATTGATCAAACATTAGAATATGTTGATGATATGATTTCACACGTGTGGAGCATGTTCCCATGTGTGAAAAGATGAGACTTTTGCACTCTACACTTTTGTGAGATTTCTAGTCATTTGTCTTGTGATTTTTATGCATGATTGCTATCTAGTATCATTGTACTTGTTGTTTCAGGTGCAGTCCGTACAGTGGACAGTACTCCACACGTGTGAAGCCGCTCTCACTAAAAAATGATGTGTTGATCCATTGCTCTTGCTTAAATCCAAGTGTAGTGAATCTAGATCAAGATCTAATGTGTAGAACTTGATAGATTCATTGATTAAGAACCAATAACTCTCTATGATTGTAAAGTACAATCATTATTGTCCTAAAAACTGTAAAATTTATCAGTATAGAGAGAGAGAGAGAGAGAGAGAGAGAGAGAGAGAGAGAGAGAGAGAGAGAGAGAGAGAGAGAGAGAGAGAGAGAGAGAGAGAGAGAGAGAGAGAGAGAGAGAGAGAGAGAGAGAGAGAGAGAGAGAGAGAGAGAGAGAGAGAGATTTTTTTTTAAACAGAGTTGCTTTTGAGCCTTCTACATGGGACCCATATCAATAGCATTAATCAACTTCAGAAATTCGAGACTCTAATTTTTCGAGTCCTTCGGAAGAAATTTGAGATTCGAGTTTGAGATTCGAGTTTGAGATTCGAGTTTGAGTGTCGAGTTTATTCGCGACAGTTTATTCAAGTTTATTCGCGACAGTTTATTCGAGTTTCGAGCTTTTTTGTATAGACAAAACTTGAGCTCTACAACAATTTGTATGTAATGATAAAAAAGGACTACCAAAAGATGCAGAAGTTACATGAAGCATGAAGGTGCCTGCTCAAGAAAGACAGATGCACCATCATTTCCCAAGAAACGCTATTCGGAAAACCCAATTAGAGTTTTCCACAATGTAATTTTTTTTAAAACAAAATTGGCGGCCAAAATATGGGTATCGATAAATTATGGATTTTTCGAGTCGATCTGGTATTGAAAAATGTTGATTCTTGATTTTGAGTGCATCAAAGTGCTGTGAAGCTACAACTGAGAGCTACAAAAACATAGGTTGTATACAAAAAAACAGTAGGCTCCTGACTCACACTTTTCAGAACTCTATCATTCATGATTGATCATGTCGAACATAGACAAATATGAAATACCAATGACAAAGCCATTGGCGTCTTAGATAGTTTGAATTTCCCACAATATCAGACGACTTTTTGGGTTTGCAAAATTTAGTTCAATCCCTATTTGGCTGAATTGGAAATATTCCAAGAAATGCCATGCATGAGTACCATATTTGGTAGCAGCCTGTTGTAAAAAACATCAAGAAACATTGCCTCTATCTCCTCAGATTGACTTACATGATGCATTCTTCTACCACACACATGAGGAACTTTGTACAAAAAGCTACAAAATTGGGAAGATGAGGAACAAAGTCATGGTAGCAATAGTGAACAAAGCTTGCACTACGACATACATAACAACACGGTTACTATCTCCCAACCGCCCACTCAACTGCCACCAGACATTGTTAGCTCACACCTCAGCGTGGCAGCTATTCGATGATCTCTAAAAGAGATTTTTGGAGAATTCAATCACATTTCCAATGGGCAATTAATCACACTTTTGCTGTTAATCAATCGTTGCAAAGGCACATTTCCATAGCAAACCATCGCATTCCCCGTTAGTAGAGATCAAGTCACTTTCTGACCAGAAGATGAGCACATTTGCCTGAATCCTGCATCACAAGGTTGCTGTCAAAGTAAGAGACACACCAACCAATATATTTCTCAATTCGTTTTTGTATAAGCAGAAAACATGGAGTAATAGCACTAAGGCTGTGTCCTTTTAGACATTTATAACCACATATTCATAAGACATACAAACAGGAGAATTAAACATAAATATCATAATGAAATAGCTTACAAACAAATAGTAGTGCCATTTTCGGATATGATAGTCAATCCAATGAAGAGGAGCAATTGTTAAGAAATGTCATGTGGCCCTGTGAATGATAGTAATCCACTGTCAAAATGTTTGCATATACACAGATTAAAACTATCACAAATTGGAACAAAGCTAAACTAAAGTGAGCCATGTGTGTGTGTGTGTGTGTGTGTGTGTGTGTGTGTCTGAGCCAATCGCATCTCCAACTAGTCAAGAAATTTTGTTTCGTCGTCGTCTAGAGCTTTTGGGAGCCCTGATAGAGAAACAATCAAAAGTGTGTCATTACCTTTGCCTCCAATGTATTCCTTTATTTTCTAGAATGGAGCTGACATAGACAAACCTAAAAAGCCAATTTTGAATACGATAACTTGGATAAGAAAATGTTGGCCATAACTATGCATTTACTTCTTAAGCACAACTGTAGATCAAATATTATAAACGGTGTTGAGTGTACTATGCTTGAAACGATCGTTAAACTCTGCTTCTTGCTTATCCTTATTCTCCTTCAAAATCTGCAATACAACAATTGGATTATAGCATCCTTCTATGCTTACTTGTGTTCCCATTGGAGATTGAATGCCTTGTGGTAGGTGTTCGAGCCCCACTAGGCCTTCTCCTTTGGATTGTTTGTATTGCTTATGAGACAATTAGTTTATCTTACTTTCCATCCCTTGTGGAGTTAACTAAGTCTGTTTATGCTTTTTCACTAGATGGGGGGCAGCCATAGTGATGTTAACCAATCCCATTTTTAATTAGAAACATCTTCTAGAAGGGAGACCGCCTTAGAAGATATCTAGGCACCCAATAGAGAACATTGAGTTGAGTGGATCTTATTCGTATACACAACACATTTTAGGATCATTCGAATTCAATTTGATGGGTGTCTTCCATAATAGAATATAGAAGGAAACTAAAAGTACTACATTGGCGTCGTTCCCTCTCATTTCATTCAACCTATTGCTTCTTTTCTTTTCTGTTCCATTAGCTTATTCCTACAGTTTTTTGCATTCACTTTCTTCAGTTGTTTACTGATCCCTCTTCCATTCTAGCCATTGTACTACCTCATTTTGGATAGGGGGGAGAACCAAGCCACTTGGATTTGTTTTTAGTATTTTTAAGCAGATTTTTACGTTTTTTTCATTTTTTTGCAACAAAACTCGCCCACTTGCACAGCACCTGAACAAAACATCAACTTTCTGAATATCCCTTGTGCGAGTTCCTGTAAGGCCAAAAAGCGGACCAATCAACTATTTTGGCATGTTCTTTGACAACGATTACACATCAAATCAGCTCAAATAAACTTGCCCATCATCAGGAATATAGATTTTATAATTCCAAAACCATTAGTACCTTGTGCAAGTTCTTTGGAGTCCATCCTCGTCAAGAAACATCAACTTAAACAAAATAGTTTCAGAAAAATCTTCAAGAACAAGCTCGCCCACTATCATTATGGCTCAATAACCAGTTGCACGAGTTCCTAGTACCCTATGCGAGTTTCTTTCAGTGAGAAAACGTTGAATATTGAACAGTCAATACAATTTTTGCCATTTTTTGTCAAACCAAACTCGCACACATACTGAAGAGGAGAACTAAAATTTGCCCATTCTAATTCAGCTTCCTTAGTAAATTCCAAGTCATTTGTGTGAAAGATTTCAGATCCTTAAGATCCAATCTACTTGAATGATCTTTGGTTAGAAAGAGAAATACACTACCAATTTCACCAATGTAGAAAAATCAGCATCTACACACAATTTGAGATGCAAACACTAATAGAACTTGATCAAACTTGAATGAAATGATTATGTATTGTTGTTGTCCGTACAAAACCAGCAAGCTACTGTATTTCACACGTGTGGATCCAAAAATAGCAAATATAGATAATTCTACACATAGAATTGCAAGCAATCACCAAGATAGTGCACCAATGGATAGTAGAACCCAAGAGAACCATGTATAAGCATGAAATGAGATAGAGAAGAGAGAATATGACTCTCTCCACAAGTTACATCCTTTTATAACAGGTCCAAACCCTATTTGGCCACTTGGCTTTCCCACCAAAATGCTAAGCCTACCAATTTTGGGTCTAGATTCAATGTACCCAACTTATTCAAATTGAATCTACTCAAAATCACATTCTATCTTTCCCACACTTTCAAAAAGTGTTTATTCAAATAAAATTTAGACTAACAAACTTTGAAAAGTGAACCTCTAAGTCTAAAACAAGTTTTGGCCTCAATATGTCAAATATGGAAATATTGCAAAATGTGATGAAACTAGTTGAATCTTTCATACTCCCTCTTCAACTAGTTTTAGCATAGACTTTGATAATACTCCAAGTGAAGTCCTATTCTTCATAAACAAGTCTTTTCCCAATGCTTTGGTGAAGATATCAGCTACACATTCCCTTGAAGACACATGTTGAAGCTCCACCTCCTTTGCAATGACTCGCTCCCTCACAAAATGATATTGTATCTCAATATGCTTGCTCCTAGCATGAAAGATAGGATTGGATGCCATTCTTTGGGCTGATTGATTGTCACAAAAGATGATTGGGCTCTCTGAAAAATCCAGCAAGTGAAGATCCTTGATCATTCTTTTGATCCATGCCATCTCCTTTGTGCAATGTGTAAGAGCTTTGTACTCGGCCTCACTAGATGACAATGAGATAGTGGCTTGTTTCTTTGACATCCATGATATAGCTCCATCACCTATGAAAATACAATAAGAACTAATGGATTTCCTATCCATTACATCTCCAGCATAGTCCGAATCTAAAAATCCAAAAAGATTAGGTGATGATCCCTCATACAATATGCCAAAATCTCGAGTTCCAATGATGTACCTCAAAACTCGCTTTCCTAGCTTCCAATGCTCCTCACTAGGATCTTGCACGAATTGACTCAATCTTCCAACACAATAGCTTAGATCAGGTCTAGTAATGGTTAGATAGATGAGTGAACCAACTAGCTTTCTATAGAGAGTAATGTCCTTGAAGGATCTTTCATTACCTCTTATAGTAAGCTTTACATGAGACTCCATAGGTGTATCAATAGCTTTTGCATCTACCATATGAAATCTTTCTAGAATAGAATTAGCATACTTCTCTTGACAAATGAAAGTAGATTGAGAAGATCTAATGACTTCTATTCCTAAAATGTAATGCAAATTACCAAGATCATGCACCTCAAACTCCTTCTTAAGAGCATTCTTGATATCCTCCACATCTTGATTGTCTCCACCACTCAAGATGATATCATCCACATAGATTAGCAAGATGGTAACATCATTTCCAGCAAACCTATAATAAAGTGAATGATCGTACTCACTCATAACAAAGCCTTGAGAGAGTATAAAAGTGTTAAGCTTAGCATACCAACTCCTTGGTGCTTGCTTAAGGCCATACAAACTCTTTTGTAGAAGACACACATGATTTGGCTTTGTTGATGAAATGTAGCTCTCGGGTTGCTCCATGTATACTTCCTCCTCAAGATCACCATTCAAGAATGCATTTGAAATTTCCATTTGCCATAGATCCCATCCATAAAGTGTAGCAAGTGAAATGATGACTCAAATGCTTACCATCTTTGCCACGGGTGCAAAGGTCTCATCATAGTCAATTCCTTGTTGTTGAGCATATCCTTTTGCCACTAACCTTGCCTTGTACTTGTTGATAGATCCATCTTGGTTTGTCTTCACATTGAAGATCCATTTGCATCCAATAGATTTCTTGTCCTTAGGCAACTCCACCAATCTCCATGTTCCATTCTTCATAAGAGCTTGATATTCAAGATCCATTGCTTGGATCCACTCCTCTTCTTTCCTTGCTTGATCTACACTTGTAGGCTCATCCAAAGAGGTTAGGAAAGCAACATAGTTTCCAGAAACTACTTGCTTACCCTTTTGATCATATGTGAGCCTTGAAGGTACTTGTCTTTCTCTTGATGTTCTCCTTGGCTTTTGACTTGATGAAGGTCCATCATCACCACCATCCAAAGTAGGATCCTTCTCATCAACATCAAGAATGTTAGATCCATCTACTTTATCATCAATCATGCTTGAACACACCTTTGGAATGTTTCCCTCATCAAAAATGACATCTCTACCAACAATCACTTTGTTAGTAGAAGGAATGTAAGCCTTGTAGGCTTTACTCACCTCACTATATCCAACAAAAATACCTCTTCTTGAAGATGGATCCTCCTTGGTCCTATCATCAAGAGTAATGTTGGCATAGCATGTGCATCCAAAGGTTCTTAGAAAGTTGACACGCGACCTCCTCTTGAATAGCATCTCAAACGGTGTCCTTCCATCCAAAATAGCACTCGGCCACCTATTGCACAAGAAATTGGCACACAACAAAGCTTGATCCCAAAATGGTTTGTCAAGATTAGCACTTAACCTCATAGCTTTAGCACTTTCACATAAAGTTCTATTCTTCCTTTCAACCACTCCATTTTGTTGTGGGGTCCTTGATGTTGTATACTCCTTCTTGATCCCATGCTCATCACAAAAGGCCTTGAACTTGTTAGATATGTACTCACCACCATTGTCACCTCTCAAGCACTTGATCTTTGTGGAGAATTGGTTCTTCCTTGCATTCTTGAACTTGACAAAGACATCATACACTTCATCCTTGCTCTCTAGTAGATAGATCCAACAAAATCTACTAAAATCATCAATGAATGTTACATACATCTTAGCTCCACTATTGCTAATTGTAGGAAATCCATGAATATCCGAATGTAAAAGTTGAAAAGGCTTTGTAGATCTAGAAATAGATCTAGTATAAGGTAGTCTATGTGACTTAGACAAAGCACAAGACTCACAAACATGCTTGTCATTACTTAAGGAACTTGGAAGACCAATCACAACTGTCTTCCTTGCCATTACCTCCAATGACTTGGAATTGAGGTGTCCCATCCTTTTTTGCCAAACCTCTTGAATAGAAATTTGCTCCCTTGCAACACATCCAACTTGGTTAGCAATAACACAAGCATCAAGTTTGAACAACTTCCCTTGCATTATACCTTTTCCAATCAAGACATCCTTCCTTTTGATCAAACAAGCATCTCCATCAAACTCCACCTTGAGGCCCTTACTTAGCATTTGACTCACACTAAGCAAATTCTTGGTAATAGATGGAATAAACAAGACATCCTCCAAATGAACATTCCTATTTGTAGAGAGAGAAATAGGAACTGTGCCAATCCCTTTGATTGCACACTCACCATCATTGGTCGTGTAGATCACCCTCTTGTCATCTCCATATGCCAACAAAGAAGTGAAGTACTCTTTGTGAAAGGTCATGTGTGAACTTGCTCCACTATCAATCCACCAAGGACCTAGATCTCCATCATTAGCAAGCATACATGAAGACATCACAAAAGCATCATCATTTGCATCTTGCACATCCAAACCATCCTCATCAAGAGTAAGATTACCTTGCTTGTCTCCTTGATCTCTCTTCTTCTTGTAACACTCACTTGCAAAGTGTCCTTTGATGCCACAATAGAAGCACTTGAGCTTTGATCTATCATTCTTTTTGCCACTTGAAGAAGCATCCACTTGATCTTGCCCTTTAGACCACTTGCTTTTGGTTTTGCCCTTGAATTTGCCCTTTGTGAACATAGCATCCTCTTGAAGTATCGATGTAGATCCACCTCTTGCTTGAAGCCTATATTCCTCATTGATCAAGATCTCTTGAAGATCCATCAAACTTGGCAATGTCTTTTGAATAACAATACTTTGAACAATGTTAGCATGAGCATCCAACAAGCCATTAAGAATCACTTGAATAAGCTCTCCTTCCTTAATGCTTTCATCTATGCAAGCTAACTCATCATTCAATGCTTTCATTCTCAAAACAAAAGTACTTGGACTTTCTTCATTCTTTTGCAAACAAGAAAAGATTTGCCTTCTTAGAGTCAACACTCTAGAAGTAGACTTGGATTCATAAAGCTTCTTCAATGAATTCCAAGCTTCCAAAAATGATGTGCGCTTATCAACTTCCTTGAGAAGTTCATTGGTAACATTCATCTTTATCATGTGTAGAGCCTTCTTGGCCCTCTTGTCATACCTCAATTGATCTTGTTGTGTTGCTGATCTCTCCTCGAAACCTACAACAATATCCAAAACATCGTTCATCTCAAGAAGTGACTCCATCCTCACTTTCCATAATGAATAGTTACTTGAGGTAAGCCTATCACTAGCTTCCAACATGACTCCAATTGAGGTTGCCATGTAGCAATGACCTGATCTTCTCTTTCAACCTGCTTCAATGCACAAAGCACTCCTTTGAACAACAACAAATGCTTTCAAAAGAAATCACCAAGATTTGAAACTATCTCACAAATTCTCTTCTAGCACTTATCCAAGCAAATCAACACATAGAATCATGGAATCTTGATCAACCTATGATCTATCCTCAATCTAATGACTTTTGCCACTTTTGCCACTTCCTAAGATTGAAACACACTCAAATGAAGTCCAGCAACCTCACTATCTAGAGATCCAATCAAAATTAGGGTTTTGACCAAATCACAAAAAATTGACTATTCCAAATCTACATGCAAATGCTGAAAATTTGATATGCAATCTATAAGCCACCACTTAGGCTGAATCAATGATTCAAAAATCGGCCAAATCCAGCATGTGAATTCAAAAAATGGAATTGAACAAGTATATTGACCTATTTAGTGTTTTGATCTACAAAAGATCCAATCTACAAAAGCAAAAAATCCGATTTTGGTGTAGAATCCTCTCTAGCATGCTCTAGACTTGATGATATCTTCACCAAATCATTGATAGATCTTTTTTCCTCCTTCATAACCTGAAACACAAGCTCTGATACCATGTGAAAGATTTCAGATCCTTAAGATCCAATCTACTTGAATGATCTTTGGTTAGAAAGAGAAATACACTACCAATTTCACCAATGTAGAAAAATCAGCATCTACACACAATTTGAGATGCAAACACTAATAGAACTTGATCAAACTTGAATGAAATGATTATGTATTGCTGTTGTCCGTTCAAAACCAGCAAGCTACTGTATTTCACATGCGTGGATCCAAAAATAGCAAATATAGATCATTCTACACATAGAATTGCAAGCAATCACCAAGATAGTGCACCAATGGATAGTAGAACCCAAGAGAACCATGTATAAGCATGAAATGAGATAGAGAAGAGAGAAGAGGCCTCTCTCCACAAGTTACATCCTTTTATAGCAGGTCCACACCCTATTTGGACACTTGGCTTTCCCACCAAAATGCTAACCCTACCAATTTTGGGTCTAGATTCAATGTACCCAACTTATTCAAATTGAATCTACTCAAACTCACATTCTATCTTTCCCACACTTTCAAAAAGTGTTTATTCAAATGAAATTTAGACTAATAAACTTTGAAAAGTGAACCTCTAAGTCTAAAACAAGTTTTGGCCTCAATATGTCAAATATGAAAATATTGCAAAATGTGATGAAACTAGTTGAATCTTTCACAATTTGTACCCTATGCGAGTTTACACTGAAAGGAAAAATTGCTTCTGTGAGGCTTTAAGTGATTCTTTCCATAAATAAATCTCGCACACCTATCTGGATGGTTGTTCAGAACTTGCACATAGCCTTAAGAACTCGCCCAGAGTGAGGCAAATTTGTCTGAAAGTCAAAACCTGAAAAAAGCTGAAAAAAAATTATGTTTGAACTACAAGGACCTTAATTTTTTATTAAAATATTGAGGTTCAAAACTTGCCACTGTGCCTTTGACTGAGTCAACTATTTTTTGAGACCTTAGAAGCCTATGCGAATTTTTTTTTGTGTTTGTGAACCAGGAATTTCCAGAGAACTTGCCAGTTTTACCCTATCTAGTTGTTGACCACCTTCTGTGCATGTCCGTTGCAACATCGCTCTCTACTGTTGATTTCTTGTCCTATTACTATAATTTTACAGTGATATCACCCTGGCGAGAAGACTGATTATAGTCGACATGAGTAAGAAACCTGAAAGCACCCGTGCTCCATGAATTGAAAGGCGAATCCCTAGGATTGATGCACCAAAATACGATGGAGGATCCGACCCAATCAAATTCCTCCAAGATTTTGGAAATGCCTGCAAATTCTATGGTGATACTTCTGAGAATGAAAAATTATGCCTATTTTCTATGATATTACTTGGGGACGCTATGGAATGATATCTTAATCTTGAAGAGTCTGATATAGTTTCCTGGGAAACCCTTACCTCAGCCCTTACCAAATGATTCAAACCAAGCCCAAATGGATAAGCTTACCGTTGATTTCCAAAAAGTGCTTAAAGATATGACTTAAAAGACCTATCTTTCTCGGGATAATGTGTGGTGTCCTATCTATTCTCAAAACCTTACTAGGCTCCAGCTATGGTCATGACTAAAGCTCAGAGAGTAGCCAGTCAAAAAACAAATAGACAACATGATGATCGACCTGCCATACTCAGTGGGAACTCCAATCCCTTAGTCTATCGTAATCCTACTGAGCAAGTCAAACTCTGAGATGAGTTCCAGAAACAGCTGCAAGATGGTGATAATGAGACACACCTTACTCCACAACCCGTACGACCCACTCCGGTAGATTCTGCGATAGAAGTCGCTGAAGTATGGGGTGACCTACTCCAGGCCAATGTCACTTTGTCCTTCTGTGTGTTGTGGAAATACACTAGAAAATGGAGGCAGTAGCTAGGCACCATGTACAAGACTCAAGACTTAGCTCTCGATCTTCCTGAAGTCAACTTACACCTTACAAACCCATTTAGCGATCAAGGAAACATTACGCTTCCAACCACCCACGCAAACTCACCAATAGTATCTACTATACTAAATGGGAGATATGGAGTTGATATCATTTCTACTTCACTAATGAAAGAATGGGGACTACAAGATCACTTGAATAGTCCAAATTGTCAACTCTGATTTGCCAATCAAAGTGTTGTTCGACCACAAGGTGTTATACCAAATGTATTGGTTAAAATCAGCTAATTGAAATTTACACTTGATCTGGTTGTGTTGGACATTTAAAACAATAACGCCTACTCTGACGAACTCTTGCTCAGTCGCCCTTGGCTTTCTAATGCCCGCGTAGTACACGACTGGAATAAGGGATGAGTCACGTTTAGCAAATGATACCAGTTGGTGACCATCGACTTCGTAGAAAAGATCAAACCTGCACGTGTAATAGATGATGGATCTTCCACTACCGAATCTCTATTGGAACCATACTGTGAAACTCAAGAAATGGGGCACTACACACATCCTAATGATATCATCAACTGGAGTCATAGTTTAGCAACTATTGATTGTGTTAACACATAATACTATTTCTTAAATATTGGTAGTTCAAATAACGAAGACAGGCCAGGAGAACCATCAATCACTTTGCATACTCTCATCTTTAATGTACGATTCATAGAAATTCTCCTGCACAATGATGAGTTGTTAAACATTGCTTGGCTACCAACTAATGAATAAGTTTCGTTGTATGTAGATGAAGAAAACGTCTTACATTCCTATCCACCCCATGACCTAGAAGAAATTTATGACATGGCTGTATTAGAATGCATGGGAGCGCTTCCACAATGTCTTTTCGCAAAATCTCCTAAATCCTTATCACCATTAGCAACAGTAAGCAAGATAAAGATGAGCCTATTAAGGCTTACCGTGTCAAGAAACCTACCTTAGAGTGGGACATCCATGAATCGGAGTCACTTTTTGAATTAGATGAGTCTCTTCTGCATGAAGTACCTGATCCTAAACCCCATATGTGAAAAGATCAACCATCATTTTCTGCTGACACTCTAAAAAGAAAAATGGCTATGAAAGAGAAACTGAAGTGTCTCATTGTAATGGAACCATACAAGGATTGGACGCAAGTGCATGACAATGCACCTTCTGGGCAAACATCTCCACCATCAGCTACCAAACCTTCCACTTCCAAGTCCACGAGGAAAATTAGACCTAAAGTGCCTTATGCACCAGAAGGCCATGCCACAATACTTCAAGGACTATACAAATGAGGAGGTTACTATTCAGCTACCCCAAGCCCAACGTGAGCCACAAGGGGATGTCCCTTTTAATGGACCACCCCGAATGGTCATGTTAAATTTGAAGGTTCCAGAGGAAGATGAGGACACAAATTTTCATATAGGTGCCCACCTTAATCGAGAGCAGTGTAGAGCACTAGAGAAACTGCCTCGAAGGTATCGCCATGTTTCTGCGTAATACAAGGATATGAAAGGTGTGAGTCCTACGGTAGCCATACATCTCATACCCTTACAACCTGATGCTACCCCGGTAGCTATCGTTCCTACGTATGTAATCTAATTTACTAAGCCAAGATCAAGGAAGAGTTACAATGCCTACTAGAGGCCGGGTTCATCTATGACGTCGGACATATGGAATGGGTGTCGTCGATCATGATTGTACCTAAGAAAAATGGAAAGCTTCAAATTTGTGTCGATTTTCAGAAGCTTAATGTGGTCACCAAACGTGAACATTTCTGTATTCCATTTGGAGAAGCCATATTAGAAAATTTATCTACAAATGAAGCTTATTCCTTTTTAGATGGCTTTAGCAGTTACAATATGATAGAAATAGCACTTGAAGATTAACACAAAACTACTTTTCCCACGGAGTGGGGGATGTTTTCTTGGAAGGTAATGTCTTTTGGATTATGTAATGCTCCTAGTACTTTCCAACACGTCATGTAGACAGCCTTCACAGATTTGATAGGAGACACGCTCGAAGTCTATTTAGATGACCTAGGAGTCCACTCTGAAGCGTCTAGACATTTAGCTATCCTTGAGAAAATATACATTTAGTGCCAAAGGTATGGCATATCTCTAAGTATTCCTGAGAAATGCCAAATTTGGGTTATCCATGGTGTTGTTCTAGGACACATCATATCCCAGAATGGAATTGCTACTGATCCTAAAAAGGTTCGAGTAATTGTAGAGACCCCTCTTCCTAAGACCATGCGTGAGGTCTTGATCTTTATGGGCCATGCCAATTACTATCGCTGTCATGTATGTGAGTTTGCAGGTAAGGCACGCTAGATGTACCGGTTAACCATAGATCCAAAATGGGTAGAGGAACATGGCCTTGCGTTTAAAGACCTCAAACATGTTTTAGCCAGTGCCCCCATTTTGCAAGCACCAGATTATTCCAAGGAATTCCATGTCCACACGGATGCTTCCAAATACACCATTGGCGCAATCTTGACACAACCTAGTGAGGATTCCAAGGATTAACCTATTCGATTCCTGAGTCGACAATTAATCCCAGTTGAGATGAATTATACCACTACTGAAAGGGAAGTGCTTGAGCATGATTTCAAAGGATCAATACTTTTTTTTATTGATCACGGCTACACACCTAGCTCTTCAGATTCAAATGTTTACTTCAAAGTAGTGCAGCAATATTTTATCATTATCACTTTATACGTGGATGATACATTTTTTTTTAGCAACAGTACCGATCTGATAAAAGAAGCCAAGACAATGCTATCTTCTGAATTCGACATGACCGATCTGGGCAAAGCTCATTTTTGCCTTGGCATACAAATCCACAAAGACAAAAAACAGAAGTTGATCTACATTATACAACAGAGTTACATCTACAACATTACCAATGGAACCAGGACTCAAATTGTCAAAGGATAGGTGTCCCCAAACAATTCATGAGAAGCAGCAGATGCATGAGTATCCTTACTATTCTATTATAGGATCTCTTATGTATGCCATGATATGTACTAGGCTAGACATAGCTTTTGCAGTCAGCTCTCTCAGTCAGTTTATGACTAATCCTCGTGTAATACATTGAAAGGCTCTTATCAGAGTCATGACATATCTTTGAGCTACTATAGACTTTTGCATTTGTTATAGAGCAGTCGACAATGGCAAACTCAATTTCCTCAGTGGTTACACAGATGCGAGCTAGGCAGGAGATGTGTGAAAAATACAGATCCTAAGTGGATCTAAACTCCAAGATCATTGGCTTGAATGCTTGCACTCCAAACTACATAAGCTAGGAATTGGCAACACATTCTATGCTACCTAGAATGCAAAGAACTTGATCAAAAAGCATTTATCACAAATGGAAACTTCCATAAACATCAAGTGCGGCCCAAAATAGCATTATACAGTCCATAATACATCAGCCTATCACTTTTGGAAAGCACCTAAGATCATACACAATAGCTTGAAGACAATACACACAACAATGCTCTCAATGGAGGAAGAAACAATGACAATGATCTATTGATCTCAATGAAGCATACAAAAGGTTTCTCCAACCTGTTCTCCACGACTTCCCTACTATTTATGGATGAGGAAGATGACTCTCTCTCCTCTCTCTAGAAGGTACTTGACCCTAGATATTCCCTATATAGGAAAAATAGCTAAAAATGGCTTATATGACCAAAATACATCAAAATGGTCTCATTTTGAAGGGTATGAAGTTTGACACTTCATCATACTGAAAAAATACAGTAAATAAAAACATTGTGGCCTGGTTCACACGTGCAAAACTCCAGAACCAAAACTATTTACAATTTTAGCCAATTTAGGCCTCAAACTAGCTAGGAAATGTTGACAATTTTCACACTCCCTCTTCAACATTGGATGCTAGTTTCAACATAGTCTTTGAGCACATTCCAAGATTAGATCTATGCATTAAATATAGGTCCTTTCCCAATGGTTTGGTGAAGATATCAGCCACACACTCCTTTGAAGAGACATGTTGAAGCTCCACCTCTTTGGCAATGACTTGATCTCTCACAAAATGGTGAGCAATCTCAATGTGCTTGCTCCTTGCATGAAAAACAGGATTGCTTGCCAAGCTTTGGGCTGAAAGGTTATCACAAAGTATAATTGGAGTCTTCTCTGGTTCCAGCAAGTGAAGATCCAATAACATCCTCTTGATCCAAAGAATCTCCTTGGTGCATGTTGTTAATGCCTTGTACTCGGCTTCGGTGGAAGATAGAGAGATAGTTGGTTGCTTCTTTGATAGCCATGAGACCACTCCATCTCCAAGATAGATTGCAAAGGCACTTGTTGACTTCCTATCCATTTGATCACCTGCAAAATCTGAATCTGAAAATCCACAAAGGTTAGGTGTAGTACCTCCATACAAGATGCCAAAATCTCTAGATTCCGAGATGTATCTAAGTACTCTCTTTCCTAGCTTCCAATGAGCCTCACTAGGATCTTGCATAAATTGACTTAGTTTACCAACCACAAAGCTTAGATCAGGTCTTGTGATGGTTAACCATATAAGAGATCCTATTAGCTTTCTATAGAGAGTAATGTCCTTGAAGGATCTTTCATTACTTCTTGTAGTTAGCTTTACATTTGATTCCATAGGAGTAGAAACAACTTTACAATCTTCCATATGAAACCTTTTTAGAATAGAGTTAACATACTTTTCTTGACATATGAATGTAGATTTAGAAGTTCTAATAATCTCTATTCCTAAGATATAATGAAGTTTACCAAGATCTTGAATTTCAAACTCTCTTTTGAGTGCCATCTTGATTTCATCTATATCTAGATTGTTACCACCACTTAAGATAATGTCATCAACATAGATCAAAAGTAAAGTGATATCATTTTCATTCAATCTAAAGTAGAGAGAATGATCATACTCACTCATAACAAAGTTTTGAGAAAGTAAGAAGGAATTGAGCTTAGCATACCAACTCCTTGGTGCTTGCTTTAGCCCATACAAACTCTTTTGGAGATAGCACACATGATTAGGCTCATCATGTGAAACATAGCCCTCGGGTTGCTCCATGTAAATATCTTTTTCAAGATCACCATTCAAGAAGGCATTAGTAACATCCATTTGCCACATATCCCAATCATAAAGAGTTGCAAGAGAGATTAGGATTCGAATAGTTACCATCTTTGCCACGGGTGCAAAGGTCTCATCATAGTCAATACCATATTCTTGAGCATACCCCTTTGCCACCAACCTTGCCTTGTACTTGTTGATTGATCCATCTTGATTTGTCTTGATCTTGAAGATCCACTTACAACCAATTGCCTTCTTGTCCTTTGGAAGCTTTACCAACCTCCATGTGTTGCTTTTGATGAGTGCTTGATGCTCATGATCCATGGCTTGGATCCATTCCTTCTTTTGAATTGCTTCACCTACACAAGTTGGTTCATCAAAAGAGGTAAGAAAAGCAAAGTTAGAGTTGTCCACCACTTGCTTTCCTTTTTCATCATAGGTTAGCCTTGATGGCTTAGCCCTTTGCCTTTGAGTCTTCCTTGAAGTTTGCTTTGGAGTGGCATCTCCATCTTCATCCAAGACATCTTGCACATCATGATGATTAGTAGGCACATCAACATCAACATCAACAACATTGGAAACATTCTCTTCATGAAAGATGACATCCCTACTTATGACAACTTTCTTTGTAGAAGGAATGTACACTTTGTAAGCCTTGCTTACTTCACTATAGCCAACAAACACACCCTTCTTTGATGAAGGATCTTCTTTAGTTCTATCATCAAGTGTGATATTGACAAAACATGTACATCCAAAGATCCTACAATGCTTGACACTCGGCCTTATACCATAAAGAACCTCATGAGGAGTTTTACCATCCAAGGAAGCACTTGTCCATCTATTACATAGATAGTTAGCACATGCTAAAGCTTCCCCCCAAAAAGACTTAGCAAGATTAGCATGTAGTCTCATTGCCTTGGCACATTCACAAAGGGTTCTATTCTTCCTCTCGGCCACTCCATTCTGTTGTGGAGTCCTAGGACTAGACATCTCCCTCTTAATCCCATGTGCTATACAAAAGTCTTTGAACCTATTTGAGGTGTATTCCCCTCCATTATCAGATCTTAAGCATTTGATCTTTGTATTGAATTGGTTTTCCATTTCATTCTTGAACTTGACAAATGCAGCAAACACTTCATCCTTACTTTTAAGAAGATAGATCCAAGTATACCTACTAAAGTCATCAATGAAAGTTGCATACATCTTTGCCCCACCATTGCTACTTGTACTAGAAGAATGAATATCAGAATGCACAAGTTGAAAAGCTTCTTTAGATCTAGAAGTAGATCTAGAATAAGCAAGTCTATGAGATTTGGACAAGGCACAATGTTCACAAACACTATTGTTTGCAACAAGACTTTTAGGGAGACCAAGAACAAGCTCTTTCTTTGCCATTACCTCCAAAGATTTGAAGTTGGGATGGCCCAACCTCTTGTGCCAAACTTATTGGTTTGTCAATTGCTCCCTAGCCATACATCCTTCATGATTAGAGATCACACATGCATCAAGCTTGAAAAGTTTACCATGCCTCCTACCTTGAGCAATCAAGGATCCACATTTACTTATCAAACATGCATTTCCAATGAACTCCACATCAAGTCCTTTGTCAATCATTTGACTTACACTAAGCAAATTCTTAGTGATTGAAGGAATGTACAAAACATTTTCAAGATTTGCTTTCCTATTTGTTGAAAGGGAAATAGGAATAGTGCCTATGCCTTTGATGTCACATTGACCATCATTTGCAGTGTAGATGATGTTACCTTCTCCCTCATAAGACAATAAGGATGTAAAGTATTCCTTATGTCTTGTCATGTGAGATGAGGCTCCACTATCAATCCACCAAGGATCATTATCATCTATGTTGGCTAACAAACTTGAAGTCATAACAAGTGATTCACATGTGTTATGTTCTTCCTCATCTATTGTAAGATTTCCTTGCCTCTCTCCTTGCTCTCTTTTCTTCTTATAACATTCATTTGCAAAATGACCTTTTATCCCACAATAAAAGCACTTGAACTTTGACTTATTGTTCTTAGTAGAAGAGGAAGAGGAAGAGTGATCATCATGATCAAAGTTACCACCTTTGGACCATTTCCCTTTGCCTTTACCTTTGCCCTTGAATTTGCCTTTTGTGAAGAAAGCCTCTTCACCTCCACCTTGCAAGGATGCACCATCAAGCTTTGATTGCAACCTATGTTCTTCAGCCAATAAGATTTCTTGCAAGTCAACCACACTTGGCAAGACTCTTTGAATGGCAAAACTTTGCACAAGGTTAGCATGTTCATTTAGCAAACCATTCAACATAACTTGGACTATTTCACCATCTTTTATGTTCTCATCAATGCATGCTAAATCATCACTTAGGGACTTAACTCTCAAGATAAATGCATGAGCACTTTCACCCTCTCTTTGCCTACTAGAAAATATTTGTCTCCTTAGGGTCAATACCCTAGATGTGGACTTTGATTCAAAGAGCTTCTTTAAGGCATTCCATGCCTCACTTGCACTTTGACACTTTCCAACTTCCTTGAGAAGTTCATTTGTAACATTCATTTTAATGATATGAAGAGCCCTTTTGGCCTTCTTATCAAACCTTTGTTGCTCTTGAAGTGTGAGAGGTCTCTCTTCAATTTCTACAACTATGTCCATGAGTTCATTCAACTCAAGTAAGGACTCCATCCTCACTTTCCAAGTAGAGTAGTTTGATGAACTCAACCTTTCACTAGACTCTAGCATGATCCCACCATTGGAAGCCATGATTCTAATGTTTCTTCAACTTTTAGGTTTTGTCCTAAAGCACTTAGCACTCACTTTTCTCTCAACAAATGATAGATAAAGAGATCTATGAAGATTTAGGACCCTAAAACACTTCTATCTTGAACCTAGATGGTTTCCAAGCATAGAAAGGAAGATTGAAACACATGCAACACTTTGCACACACTAAGAATGGATTACAAAATCAAACCAACCTGAACACACTCTTGCTTAAGCTCTCAAACTTTCCAGCAAGTGACCAAATCAAGTTATGGTGTGAAGAGTTACTTGCATTCTTAGAAAATACCCAAAACTAGGATGCCAAGATTACCTAGTAATGAACAAACTTGATCAACATATGATCAACACACTAAGATATTGATTCAACCTGTAAAACCACATGTAAACCACACTTCTAAAAGTTTATAAACTCCAGCAAGTGATAAATACAAGATTTAGAGGTGAATGAATGAGCACACTTAGTGAATCACAAGACTAGCTTCACTATCTTGTCAAATCTTGGTGTTTAGATGTAGATCTAAGATCACTTCACATGAGAATGTTCCTCAACCTGTTAAGAACCTGAAAACACACTTGCATAATGGTTAACACCTTCCAGCAAATGCTCCAATCAAATTACATAAGGAGAGTTACTTACATGCTCAACAAAGTACACCAAAAATTATGCCAAAATTGATGACAATCTTTACAATATGCTCTTCACAATGGAGCTTACAATATGTTCACCCAAAAAAGGGGATCTTTCATCCAAATGGGAGCTTTGCTCAGCCTTTAGGAGAATTACAACTCACTCAAAAGAGCATTTTTCATCCACTTAAGGAGAAGTTTCATCCACTTAAGGAGAGTGTTCATCCAAGAATGGAGATTGTCAACAATAGGATTGAAAAGAACATTGTTAGTATTGAATATGCACAAGCCTCACAATCACAAATGATTAGGTGTTATGATCTGATCCAAAATAGTTTCTTTTCAGCCTCTGATCTTCAATAGACCTGAAATATGCTTTTGATCCACAAGTTCAACTCACAAAACAAAGGTTAGTAAGATTTGATCAACAAAGCAATGCAAAATCATGCTAGAACTTGATCAAACATCCAAATATCACCAAAAATGGAATACTTACTGTAAATAGAAGCCAACCAGCTCTGATACC